>PVIY010038157.1:0-24106 GCA_004026745.1 Myrmecophaga tridactyla | reverse complement strand
TATCCGATGTGCGCATCCCAATTGTGATCTCAGCAGGTAAGATCATGGAAGGTACAGCAATCATTGTTAATGTGGGAATAAATAGTGTTGAACATCCTATAACCACTGTGCCCAAATTGGTCAGAGATGTGGATTTTGAAGAAGTCAAGAAGAAAGCCAATTACATCGCTCCAGTCATGGGGGAGGGGGGTGGGGGGGCATCAGTTGCATGACAGTGGACATGCTGATGAAGAATCCTATTATTGCTGTAAAAAAGCTGCTGAGCTGAAGGGATACAGACTGTGCAACAGGACTGGATACAAAAACTCAGAAATGGACAGCACAATGCTACCTAACTGTAATACAATTATGTTAAAACACTGAATGAAGCTGCATGTGAGAATGATAGAGGGAGGAGGGCTGGGGACATAAATGAAATCAGAAAGAAGGATAGATGTTAAAGATCGAGATGGTATAATCCAGAATGCCTGGAGTGTATAATAATAGTGAAATGTACAAGGTACAATTTTAAAAATGTTTTTGCATGAGGAAGAACAAAGGAATGTCATTATTGCAGGGTGCTGAAAATAGATGGTAATTAATATTTTAAAATGTCACCCTATGTGTGAGACTAAAGCAAAGCAAAAGTTTATTTGTTACAAAATTTATATTTTGACTAGTGCATTTCCTAATATAACTTATGTAGACAGTTTGATTGAATACCATAAGTACTTGGAATCTCAGGTAGGACATGAGATTTTGTTGGTTTGTCCAGAGTGATGCCCCGATGAATCCCAGAGTGATTTGATCAGTGAGTGGAAAAGTATTTGCAAAGCCCCCTTCGGGGAATGGTGAGAACAGGGAGAAATTCAACTTCCCCAAGTTGAATTCTTGATATTCTCACAAGCAGTGTGGTCAACCAAAGCTATAGGCTGAGCCCCCAGTCTTGGGGTTTGTTCATATGAAACTTAACCCCACAAAGGATAGGTCAAGTCTACTTAAAATTTAGGCCTAAGAGTCACCCCCAAGAGAACCTCTTGTTGCTCAGATGTGGCCTCTCTCTCTAGCCAACACAACAAGCAATCTCATCACCCTCCCCCTCTCTGCGTGGGACATGACTCCCAGGGGTGTGGACCTTCCTGGCAACGTGGGACAGAAATTCTAGAATGAGCTGAGACTCAGCCTCAAGGGATTGAGAAAAACCCTAGAATGAGCTGAGACTTAGCATCAAGGGATTGAGAAAACCTTCTCCACCAAAAGGGGGAAGAGTGAAATGAGACAAAGTGTCAATGGCTGAGAGATTCCAAACAGAGTCGAGAGGTTATCCTGGAGGTTATTCTTATGTATTAGTAGATATCACCTTGTTATCCAAGATGTAATGAAGAGGCTGGAGGGAACTGCCTGAAAATGTAGAGCTGTGTTCCAGTAGCCATGTTTCTTGAGGATGATTGAATAATGATACAGCTGTCACAATGTGACTGTGAAAACCTTGTGTCTGATGCTCCTTTTATCTACCTTGTCAAGAAACGAGTAGAATATATGGAAAAAAAATAAGTAATAAGGGGAACAAATGTTAACATAAATTTAGTTTGAAATGTTAGTGATAGATGGGGGTGAGGGGTGTGGTATGTATAATCTTTTTTTCTATTGTTTTTTTTTCTGTTGTCTTTTTATTTCTTTTTCTGGATTGATGCAAATGTTCTAAGAAATGATGAATATGCAACTATGTGATGATATTGAGAATTACTGAATATGTAGAACGGAATTATATGTAAATGTTTTTGTTTGTTCTTAATTTTTTTAAATTAATGAACAAATTTAAAAAAAATACCAAGATGAATAAATTTACAGATTAAAATTGAAAAACAAAAGCTGCTGAGGCTTGAAGCGCGGGAAATGCTGAAGCTAAAGAGCTTGGAGTAGCAATCATGAACTATTTTATCTACATTTTTATGAACAGCCTTCTGAGCCAGTTCAATAAGCAAAACTAGGCCAATAGAAATGCATTTTTTAAAATTCTAACTGAAATGGCTTAAAATGGTGTTTTGTATTTTATTGAAAGCTTAAATGCGTGGGTGTTTGCACACATAGCTCTCACTCTGGAGCCCCAGTATCCTACTGTGCTATGGGACCCAAGGGAAGCCATTCTCCTAGTGATCAATACAGGGCATTGTCACATTGCAAACAATGCCTGAATTTGTCAGGGCACTGCAATTGTTAAAACTTGCCTTTTCTAGGATTGCATTTCTCAAGTACTACTCCAGTAAGAGTTGATATCACATTAGGTTCCAAACCTGGTTGACTTAAACTGTTCAAACCAAAGAAGAAACATTGCTAGGGAAAATTAAGGGAATAAATAGTAAGCAGGAAGAGAAGATTACAATTAAGAAAATAATTACCCAGTTTTATACATGTGTTCATTGATTGCCATTTTTTTCGGAATAGAACAATTAGTTGGGAAAGAAGAAAAACTACATGCTCATAGTTTCCCTTTAGGTGCTATTTTGTGGCATAGTCACTGGGAAAATGTCTACAATTCTATTTTTTAGCTTTCGTTTTATGTATGTTACTATTCAGTGAGATCTCCCGGTTTTAGTTTTCTGAGATTGAAAAGGCTTATAAATTATTCATGTATGTTGTCATATTTGACTTTTGCTATATCTTTAAATGCCATTGTTGCATTTTTTACTACTGAAGAATATCTATATGGTTTCTTTGTTATATCTTGAAAAACAAAAACTTTGATGTATTTTTGAAAAACAAAACTGCTACAGAGTTGGACTTGATAATCATGAGGGCAGCTTGTTTGAGTATGCAACTTATTTTTTCACCGAAAAGTTGTCAGTAGCTGCATCTTTTGCTCTTTGAACCTGATTTTCCAAAAAGGATTTTAAGAGCTTGAGTTAATACTGAATTTAACCAGACTTTTCTGATTAAAACTTTTTATAATTAAAAAAAATAAAAGAGTAAATGAATGCAGGTTAAGCCAGCATTCTGAGAATAGGACAGAACATTTTACATTGCTTTCCTGAAAAATCTTGCCGTGCACTCTTTCTCTTTTTTTAAAAACAGCCTTGTTGAGATATAATTCAGATATTATAAAATTCACCCGTTTGAAGTGTGTAATTCATTGTTTTTTGGTATATGCACAGAGGTGTCTTTCTCTGGTTTTATAATTTAATTTTAGAACCTTTTCATCATTCCAAAAAGAAACTCATTCGTAGTTATCCCCCATTCACCTCACCCCACCCTCAGCCCTAGGCAACCGTAATCTTTCTGTCTTTATAATTTTGCCTTTTCTGGACATTTCATATAAATAAAACCTTACAATCCGTGGTCCTTTCTCACTGGCTTCTTTCACTTAGTGTATTTTCAAGATCCATCCATGTTTTAGTATGTGTCACTACTACTTGCCTTTTTATTGCCAAGTACTCTGTTGTATAGATATAGCACATTTTGTTTACCCTTTCATCAATTGATGGGCGTTTGAGTTACTTCCTGTTTTTGCCTCTTATGAGTAATGCTGCTGTGAATATTCATGTATAAGTTATGTTGACATGTTTTTCATTCTCTTGGGTATATCCCTAGGAGTGAAATTGCTGATCATAAGGTAACTGTTTAATTTTTGAGGAACAGGTCACACTGTTTTCCCAAATGCCTGTACCATTTTACATTCCCAACAATATAGGAGGGTTCCATTCTCTCTATATCCTTTTGCTTCTTTTTTTTTTTTTTGCAAAGTAAAATTGCGGTTTATTGTTGGACAACATTGTTTTGCACATACATCAGACAGGCCAGAAAAAAAAACCCAGCAGAGGGTTTTATTAAATAAATAAATAAAAATTTTTTTTTCATAGACAAAAAAATAAGTGAGGGCTGGTAGAAACCTTTATCTTTGGCCTCCTTATGCTTTTCTTTTTTTTGCATGGGCAGGCACTGGGAATTGAACTTGGGTCTCCAGCATGGCAGGTGGGGAAACTCTGCCTGCTGAGCCATCGTGGCCCACCCTCCTTATGCTTTTTTTAATCAAGGAATTTTAAAGCTAGAAAGAGATTTTTGAGAGAATTTAATTTTAATCCAGTTACAGATGATTGGAAAGAAAGTACAAAAAGTTAATAGTTTAAACATCTCTCATGAACGTATGTTTTTCTCACATATCTTTAGTTTGGATAATAATTTTATTATTTTTTTTTATTTTTTTATTTTTTTAAATTTGCATATGGGCAGGAGGTACCAGGGATCGAACTCCAGACCTCCAGCACGGCAGGTCGGAGTTCTGCCTGCTGAGCCACGGCAGCTGCCCTGGATAATAATTTTAAATATCTTCTTTGTATTGATTTTTATTCAATTATAAACATGGAAATGTTTTATTAAATTTCTTTTTTTTTAATTTAATTTATTTTGTATTATCAAACCAAAACAACATACGAACATGAACATTCTTAACGTAGAAACATTCCGTGTATGGTGTACAATCAATGGCTTACCATATCATCACATAGTAGTATATTCATCACCATGATCACTTTTTAGAACATTTGCATCACTCCAGTAAAATAAATAAAAAGGAAAAAGAAAAAACTCACACATTCCATACCGCTTACCTCTCCCTCTCATTGACCACTAGTTCTATTGAATTCCTTGATTGTGAAGCAAACATAGGCTGTGATCTTTTTGTAAGAAAAACTTATTTAATAAAATTACAGATAATTATTTAGAATAAAAATTCTCAAAGAAACAAGGTTAAAATATGCTGAGAAATGGGTTTCTAAGTTCAATTTGTGCATTTTGGGACAATAGATACTTGGGTCTGTTGCTCCTTCCAGTTGCCTTTTTGTAGGAATTTCTTGTTCTATTCTTTGCCCTTTCCCTCCTCCCTGAGCAGAACCGCCTTCTGGGTATGATTTTTTTTTATATGTGATCCATTAAGGTTAGTGTAGCACCCTTTGCCAACAAGTTACTACATCCATTATTCTTAATTGTAAAGGTTTTTTGTTTAGTAGAGCTAATTGGAATATAGGTGAATAAAGTTTTATAATATGGCTTTATCTATGGTGGTATTTTAAGTTATCTGAAGTTTAAAGATTTAATAATCACTACTCGTTTTCAGGGTTACCTGATTAGCTGCGTTTGGAACTGCTACCGATACATCAATGGCAGAAACTCCTCCGACGTCCTGGTTTATGTTGCTAGCAATGACACCACGGTAGGTATGATGTCACTTAACATGGAGATCTCCCACACCCTCTGCTGCATGCTGGCTTCTTAATGTTTCTAGTGTTTTCTAAATTGCTTTGACATAGACTCTGAGGATTTTTATTGTTGTTGAAACATGCTCATGAGCTGCGTAGTCATCAAGAATGACTAATAAAACACAAGCGTGCTTTATTTTCCTTACAGGTTGTTAAAATTTAGATAGCCCAACTTCTGGTTTATTATTATTTTTTAATATTGTAGATAGCTAATATCTTACCCATTTTTCTGTATTTTAATTAAACCACTGTATATAATTCTAGATATCATTTCTGTATTATGATTGTGTTTTGGCCCTCTACATGTGAAATTCAATCTAGAAATGTGGTAAGCAGATCAATAAGAACGACAGCAGTTACTAGGTCTTTAAGTCTTGCCCAGCTCATGAAAACCTTAGCAAAAAATTTAGGTGATTTCTATTCTGCTACTTAAGATTTTAAAGTCATTTAGGTAGTAAACCCCATGTGTCGCCATCATTTTTTTCATTGAGTGGTGAATGAAATGGATGGAGATGGGTGGGACAAAATATAAGAAACAGGGTGGGCAAAAGGATAATTGTCAATATTGAGTTTAAACTAGAAAAGAGTTATTAAAAATTCTGTTGACCTGCTCACTTGTGTGACCTTACTGAAATAACTTAACCTGTCCCTGAGGGAATAAAATGTCATACTTCAATATATGGGTACAAGCTGGTATTGCTAATAATCATGTAGCATTTCTGAGAGGAGGTATGTGATACGTGAATAATTTTGTGAAGTGCTCATCAAATATTTGTTGAATTGAATCAGATAAACATAAGAAGTGTTTCAGGAATGAACTCTGCCACAAACACATGCACAAAACCAGCATGTCCAGATGCTAAGGAGGCATTTTCTGGGGTCTGCAGAATCCTATGTATTGATTACAGTAAACACATTCTGCTTAACCCTTTAAAGAGCTGTTGAGTATTTAGTTGTCTGTAAGTTTCTTTTCTGCTTTTTGTTAAAAACAAAACACAGTACAGTTAATGAAAAATCTAAACTGAGATTTTTGAGTTCAAGGAACCAATAAAAGTATTAAAACAAGTGAGATACATCAGAATCTCATCCTAAAAATCTTGGTGGCTAGGTATTATAAAGTTACCATCTTTTTATTTTTAGGAGAAGTATTTGAGAGAAGACAGTGCCATGTTGTGTCTGTCGCAGTATACTTTTGGTCATTGTATTTTCAGTACTTTCTGAAAGGTTATGTGTATTTTTCAAGAGGCAAAACGGAAGGTTTAAAAATGTTTTGCATAAATGTACCTCAAATTGGAGGATTCTGAAGTTTGAAGGAGTTGAGATATTTAGAGAATTTAAGAACCAAGACTAAGTTACTAAAATTTAGATAAGTAGTTTTTTAGAGAAAGTTGTATTTTTTCCCTTTATATAAAGATTATAAATAGGTATGGAATAACAGGTAAGTTTTATTTTTATTTACTTATAAAATTTACCTAAATAGTTCTACTTTCATCTAGATTCCTCTGCTCTGCTAATAATAAGCCTGTTTTCTTCAGAATGTCCTCCAGCTGAGTAGTGGTTTATAATAACTAGGATCTGGAAACATGGACTAGGAATCTGACTGTGATTTTTATCTCCTGTGTTGACGTAAGGCTGGGGAATAACCTCATGATAGTCATTCTGTATCATGCCAACTTGCCATTTTAAAGATGGGGAAACAGTTGCTCAGAATATTGGTACTCTTCTTCCAAAGTACCCCACGAACCATTCTTGTTCTTCTTAAAAGGATGATATTCCTGGAGAAGGGAGGTTTATCATTTCTCATAACTTGCATTGGTAGTCCATTCCAAAACATTTGCGTAGTTCACTTCCTGAAGTCTCAGCTTTCTGACACTGTTTTTAAAGATTTTTTTCAGAAGATAATGATATCGCAGCTATTTATTAAGAGTCCTTATTATTCCTAAAAATAATAATTCCTTAATATCATAAGATATCTAGTAATTGCTCAGATTTCCATCATCTCATAAATGTTGTAATTGTTCTAGCAGTTTATTTAAACCAGGATTTGTGGGTCAATAAGTATTGTATTTCTCTCTAATTTTTCATTGAAGAAATTAGATTAATCTGTAGGGTTTTCCATAGTCTGCATTTTTCTAATTGCGTCCCTGTAATGTCTTTTTTTTTTTTTTAAGCTTTTTTTTGTTTTATAATAAAACATATAAACAAAGCAAAGAAAGAAAAATAGCAATAGTTTCAACAAGTAGTTTCAGGACATCTCCCAGAGTTTGTCATGGGCTGCCATACCATCATCTCAGATTTTTCCTTCTAGCTGCTCTAGAACATAGGAGGCTAGAAGGAATAAATATGTTTTTATCATTACAATCGACTTTTTTTTCTTTTTTGTGAAAAATAACATATATACAAAACAAATTTCAAAGCACAGCACAACAATTAGTTGTAGAACAGATTTCAGTGTTTGGTATGGGTTACAATTCCACAATTTTAGGTTTTTACTTCTAGCTGCCTAAGATACCTGAGACTAAAAGAAATATCAATATAAAGGTCAACAATCATTCATTTGTTAAACCTTACCTTCTCTGTATAATTTCACCATTACCTTTAATCTTTCTATCCTATTCTTTAAGGGTATTTGGGCTTATGGCCTTTCTAACTTATTCATGTTGGAAGGGGCTATGAATAATATGGGGTAGGGAGATGAAACTAGCTGATGTTCTGGGGAGGCTGGGCCTTCTAGGTTTCAGGACTTATCTGGTCCAGGGACCCATCTGGAGGTTATAGGTTTCTGGGAAGTTACCCTGGTGTATGGAACCTTTGTAGAATCTTATATATTGCCCTAGGTGTTCTTTATGATTGGCTGGAATGGTTTTGGTTGGGGTTTTGCAAGTTATGATAGGTAGCAATGCCTAACTGAAGCATTACTCCAGAGTAATCTCTTGACTCCATTTAAGCTCTCTCAGCCACTGATACCTTAGTTATATTTCCTTTCCCCCTTTTGGTCAGAATGGAATTGTTGATCCCACGGTAACAGGACTGGACTCATCCCTGGGAGTCATCTCCCACACCACAAGGGAGACTTTCACACATGGATGTCATGTCGTATGTAGCAGGGAAGGCAAGGATTTCACTTGCAGAGTTGGGCTTAGAGAGAGTGAGGCCACATCTGAGCAACAAAAGAGGTCCTCCAGAAGTAACTTTTAGGCATTACCTATAGGTAGGTTAAGCTTCTTCGCTACATACATAACTTCGCCAAGAGTAAACCTCAAGATCAAGGGCTTGGCCTATTGATTTGGGTTTCCCTAATGTTTGACATAAATGATCTTTTTTTTTTTTTTTTAAACTTTTTATTAATTAAAAAACTTAACAAAAGAACATTAATATATCATTCCATTCTACATATACAATCAGTAATTCTTAATATTATCATATAGTTGCATATTCATCATATAAATGATCTTTTTAACTTGATCATTTATTTTTCTCTATTTATAGTAAATTAGTAGTTAGATCTAGAGGATTAACCATATTAGGGTCTTCTTTTTATTTTATTTTATTTTTCCAAAGTTATTTCAGAAGTGATAAATGGTGTTTTTCCGATTGGAAGAATATAATGTCTGACTGCTTCTTGTCTTTTGGGGATGTCTGCGGCCATTGATGCCTAATGGCACGGATTCATTGATTCATGCAAAATGGTGATATTCTATCATTTCTTCTTCGTTATTTAACTGGGATATGTTTATAAAGAGAAACTTTTCCTCAAGTACCTTTGGTTCCCAGTGATACTTGTGACATGGATACATAGATGTGGTTTTGTTTTCTTTATCAATTTTCAAAAGTATGAGTGGGTCATCCTTTCTCCAGTGGTGACCAGTGAGGTTTTTGCTTTGTTTTGTTTCTTAAGTAATAAAGGAACAATTGGATTTAAGCATTTATTTGATGTTTCAATCCATATTAATTAATTACTATAATTAATATCTTAGTAATACTCAAATTGTGCCATTTTTGGCCAGTTGGAGCCTCTTCACATTGGCTCCTCAGTAGTTTTGACACAGCCCTATGGTAGTCTTTGATAGTTTCTTTGCTCTCTGGTATGACAAGCTGTTTCAGGCCTATCTTGTACATTTCCTATCCCAGACCTAGAATTGGCCATTTCTTCAAGGAACCCTGCTTCCTTTTATTTTATTTTCTTTTTTTTCTTTTCTTCTTGCTTCCTTTTGTGCTTTCTTTTTGTGGGAAATGTGTTTTTTTTCTTTTCTTCCTGCTTCCTTTTGTGCTTTTTTTTTGTGGGAAATGTGGTTTGGAGACAATAATCTGGATTTCTGGGATTGGAAAACAGATCTTTCAAGCAAGTCTCTACTAGTTTAAAGATTGTTTTGGGCAGGCCACAGTGGCTCAGCAGGCAGAGTTTTCACCTGCCATGCTGGAAACCCAGGTTTAATTCCCGGTACCTGCCCATGCAAAAAAAAAAAAAAAAGAAAGAAAAATTTGTTTTGACTAGAATAAAATAAATTAATACTAGTGTTCTGACTTTAAAAAATCAAATATACCTTAGCCTCACCCTGAGACGCTAAATGGGGTTTGGAACGATCTAGTTCAGTCATTTTGGGCATTATGTTCCCAGTAACTGAATTAAGAACCTCATGGCATGTAATAATGTATGTTTCTCTTTTGTCTGTATCATTTTGGGAAACCACATTGACATAATAATATATTGTAACCATCTCACTTCCTAGCAAATATTAGGCCAGATGGCTTTTCTCTGGCTGAATAGTCTCCTCTGTGGAAAGATACTGGGGCTCTTATTGGTAGAAAATAAATGTGCTTTTTCCCCCTCCTCTATGAAGTACGCATACTGTGAATTAGTCTGCTATATACGTTTCCAAATTCTGTCCAGAAAGAATATAGAAGGGAGTTTATTGGCTATTAGGCATCAGTTCCTGGGTTATTGACAGTTTACCAACCCAATGAAAGCCAAAATCCTTTGAAGGGATTGCCTAGGGCAGAGGGTCACAAACTTTCTCAGTTCATGATGCCTCAGAGTCTTACTGTTGTTTTTTTCCCCCCACAGTGACCTTAGGCCAAAAGAAATACTTAACTGTTCAATTTATTAAGTAGTCAGGTCCAAACAAGTAGTATTTAGTGCCAGTCTAACAAGTATTGCTTTGTTTTATTTGAAAATTTGAAATATCCTAAGGTGCTCCTATGGCTTTTATTGTACCCTGAGGCCTGAGCACACAGTTTTGATACCCAAAGGAGATTTACCATTCCTTTTAGAACAGCCTTGTAGGAATCACACTTAGGGAAAATTGCTTATTACTACGTGTTACATAATACCACATTCCCTCACTCTTCTTCCCCCCCACAAAATTTGACCTTAAGAAATATTATATGGTCTCACTGATATGAACTAATTTGAATAATCAAATTCGTAGAGTCAGAATCTAGAATACGTGTTTCCAGGGGCTGGTGTTCGGGTAGGAGATGGAGAGATTATGCTTAATTGATCCTGTTTGGGTTGATGGAAAATTTTAGTAATGGATGGTGGTGATGGTAGCACAACATTGTGAATGTATTAAGATCACTGAATTATATATCTGAATGTGGTTGAAAGGCGAAATTTGAGGTGGTATACATGTTACTAGAATAAAAATGAAAAAGAACTGTATAGAATTGTGTAACAATGAAAACTATGGACTGTAGTTAATAGTACAATTACAACTCATGACAGTATGAAATTTAACCCCTCCCCCCAAAAAAATTGGCCTTAAGGGGAATAACATAATGAAAACATAAACAAAATAAATATGTAAATTATCAAAACAGATTTTCCTTCACACTAAACTTTTTGCAAATAGAGGGATTTAGCAGTATTCTAAACTGTGCAGTTCCTCTTGCCAATACTAATAAAGACGTGGGTTATGGTAGTCCCAGTTTTTTGTTAAATCTGAAAGTAGGGGACCTAATTTCTTTGGAATTTAGGCAATTTAAAAGCAACCAGATTAATATTTAGCCAAAATGGGACCTGAAGTTCTGATTCCAGATGAAAGAATCATAATCTTGGGCAATGTAGGAAAATTCGTAATTATTTAGAGATAAGTAGGAAAATTTTACATTTCATGAAGTCATTGTACCATACGCATACTACCATTATTTGCAAACTGACTGTTTTGACTTCAAAAAGTATTTTGCTGTATGGAGCCTTCTTTTTAGTCTATGACTGCTTGAAGAGCACAGTTAAGAAAAAAAGTCAATAACCTGCGTGAAGGCTAGATTATCTCCCCGCATCTATTTCCCAGGAGAGTCTCTTTTGAGGTTCCTGAGGTTAATTTGGGTGACCTTGGCTGCCAAAAAGCCACAAAGTAAGTTTTCAGTTGACTGGGGAAGAAGGAGAGAATTAGCCTTGTTGACTTCAAAAATTGTATAAAATCCACTGGTTCCCCTAACTACCTCAGTACTTCAAAAACTCAGGGAATTTGTAACTTAATATGGATTGGATATGGTAGAAACAAGTTCTTATTTGGCAGTGCGAGTTATGTTCATTCCCCCCCTACTCCAGAAAGTAAAAAGGTAGGAGATGAACTAAGTTGACACAGCAGTATAGATTTTTAGTTAGACTCCAGAAGTTCCGTTTTAGCTGAGAAAGTTCAATGTTACCAAGATGAATATACAATTATCATCTTTGAAGATTCTTCAGAAAAGTCATAACTAGCTTTCTGAAACGGTTTGAGGAAGGGTTTTTGCCTGTAAGGTAGGTACTAGTCTGGCTGTTATCGCAAGATCTTTTCCATTTTGAACATTTCAGATTCATGTACATTAAAAATACCACACAGGGCGGGCCACGGTGGCTCATCAGGCAAGGAAGCTTGCCTGCCATGCCAGAGGATCCAGGTTCGATTCCCGGTGCCTGCCCATGTTAAAAAAAAAACAAACAAAACAAAATACCACACAAATAGAATGCTCCTTTATATGTTGTCTTCTCAGGAGGTAGTGAATAGAGGTTAAGAGGGAAAGTTCTCTAAGAACAGGACTAGGAGCGTTTAACTTCTGGAGGGTTTGAAACTGTAGCCTGTGATTTACTCACCTTGAAGCTTCTTTACTATAAAAGGGAGACTTATTTTGTAATATCTCAATTTTATCTCATAGTTTGTATGATCTCCCTGAGCGTGTGTGTGTGTGTGTGTGTGTGTGTGTGTGTGGTGTATATTTAAGTATAGAAAGACCAAGGTCAATAAGAGAAGTTGTATAGACTGGTAAAATCGCAAATCAGATGAAACCAGGGCAATAGTAGAGGGAATGAAGAAGCCTGGGAAAGGATGTGAGAGAGTTGTAGGAGGTAGAAATGGTAGTTGATAATTGAGGGAATGTGGGGTGAGAGGATTCTTAAGTATTTTTTTGTTTAACTATAACTTAAAACAAAAAAATCACTTACTAGCAAGGTAGGATTAGACCTGAAAACTTCTGGGTCCAACTTCCTTGTGATGCTCTCATCTACTTGACAGTGAACCCACAGGTGCCATTCAGCTCGTGTCCAAAGGGCTCCACTGATGCTCAGCTTTTCTCCGCATCTATTGTATCTCCTTCCTCTTTAGCTTTTGCATTATATAAGCTTTTTCCCCAAACACTCATGTAGGGATCACCATCTGCCAGGCTCTGTGTAGAGCACTTTACATATATTAACTTATTTAATCCCGCGAGAGTCCTTGTAGTAGATTCTCTTAATATAACGCCTTGTGTTACAAATGAGGAATTTGAGACGCCATATGTGTAACTTGCCAGGACCATATGGTGGCAGGAGGGAGAGTCCAACCTCAGCAGCCTGCCTCCACTCTTTGTTGTTACCCAGCAACTTCCTCACAGACATCTGTTTAGACTATAGCAAGTGTCCTGCACTTATTTGATCAGGATTAGGAATGAAGTTTTTAAATAATTCATTCAGAAAATTCTTCTCCAGTAATGTCACATACTTTAAAGCGATGGGACTTTGCTTGCTTGATTTTGCCTTTTGCCCAGTAGGAGGGAGGGAGGGATGAGGTGGAAGAAAAGGGAAGATTGCTCTGTAACACCAAGATGCTGCTTTATTTAAAATTGTGCTTTTTCTATGTAGTTTAGCCCTAGGCATTTTTCTGATACCTTCCTCATATGTGCCATGGCTCCATATCTCCTTAGCTCTTAGCAGTAATGTGAATATATTGCATATGAGATTGAACTGGATGCCCCTGAGATTTCCTTTGCTTTAATGTGGGTTGCATGGATCAAGCAGACTGTGTAGCATTAAGTCCCCTTGTGTTTCTTTCCTGCTGTGTGATATTCTTACATCAATGAAATACAGTTTTTTTAAAACTTAATGTTATGGTCTGCTGGAAATGATCTCTGATCTATATAACTTTCCAGTTATTTTATCCCAGAGCAACTTTGGAGAAAGCTGTATGTGTACCTTTTTGTTTCCAGTATCTATTTTTTTAAATTATTTTTTATCAATATGTATTATGTAGTCACATGCCATATAATCATCCAAAGTGTAAAATCAGAGGTTCACAATATCATTATATAGCTGTGCATTTATTATCTCAGTTGACTTTTTGTGTGTGTGAAAATAACATGGATGTATGCATGTGCACTTTTAAATGTTAGGAGGCTTGGTGGGGGTCTCAGTGTTGCCTTACAGAGGGAGCACAGACATTTGGAGCCATCATGTCAACACAGGGATATTTGAAATCTGAAAGTTCTGGAAGAACATTTCAAATAAATCTGATTTTCATTGGGAACCATTTAAACATATATGGAGCTTTACTTATTTATTTAATCACACATGCCCAAATTAGAGTCCATATTGATTTTGCTCTAGAGTCAAATGAGGTATTGAAATTTTTTACAATTATAAGAAGGGTTTCTGGGAAGTAATAACAAATGTAAAAAATTTTGATGCAGCATTGTTTTAATAACAAAATTAGCAAATCTAATTGCTCAGTAATTGGGAAATGATTAGATTAAATAAAGGTATGCCCACTTGATAAATGTCTTTGTTGCCTTAAAAATTATCGTGAACAGTGTAACTGCAGAAGAAAGGCTTATGTTTAGGATATTTCAAAAAACAATATAAAAAGTTTATATTATGGTTATAGGTATGAAAAAACTTGGCTATAGACAGATTAATTGAAAATTATTTAGCTGACTTGTTGGGTTTTAGAAGTAGGAGATATTTCTCTTTTTCCAGTAATTTGAAGGGAAGGAGTGGGGATGAATGGGTAAAATGGGACTCTTGAGGTCTGAGCTGACTTCCCAGTCCCACCATCTCTTCCATTTCCAGCTGTAGCCTTGTGGCCCGGGGCTGAGCCCAGCAGGGAGGGCAGCACCCTGGGATGGAGTGTGGTGGTGGGAAGGAGATGTGTACAGCAGGTGGCGTACGTACCATGCTAAGGCTTGGGAGGTACTGACAGGAAGTAGAGCTGGGATGCCTTTATTAGGGCTCCCATGGTTGGGATAGTTCACAGTTCATTCCTTCCTTTTCCTTCAATATTTGAAGATATAGTATTGATTTAAATATATCTTTTAATGTTCAGCCTCATTTTAATTTTCATTGTGGGCTGGTATGTTATTTTGGTATTCCTGGATAAATAGTCTAACAGTGAGAATTTATACCAAATTTGAAAGATTTTAAAGTATGAATTTTTTATTATAAATATAATCTGTATAGAAATTCAGGGATCTTCTCTGCTGGCAATTAAGGGAGATAATCCTTCATTTCCATCAAGTGAATACAACTTAAAGTAGTTTTGCAGTGAATTGCAGTTAAAATTTTCTATTTTATTTGCCTTTTGAAACGATTCTTTATACATGGGGGAAATATTTTCATTAGAATCCCTTAAATTTATTTATTTTCTCCCATCTCCTGGTATATTGGATGTGTAAATACAAGAAACCACCAGTTGTAAATTGTATGATTATTTTTGGTACCTGTTAATGTAAGGATGCTCTCAAGCCTAAATTCAGAGATGTTAAAAATGTATAAAAATGGGTATCATTGAATCAATGAAATATGGTTATGTGTGTATGTGCTACTTACATATATTATAGATGGGGGTATTCAAAAGAGTTTGGGAACAATTATTCTAGTGCATTAAAGGTAAACATGGACTTTCTGTTCGTAATCATCCTATCCCAATTGCCCCGATGGCCATTCCATGTAACCATGGAGATTCAGACTCTGCAATCTCACCCTTCCTGCTTGGCCTGAATAAAGAAAGCTCACATCTAAATAGACAGATGTGGTTTGATCAGTTACGATTAGAACTTAATGTAATTGATACCTTTTTAAACAAAATATATTACAGGGTTTTAAGGGGTGTAACAAATGATGAAGAAGAGAAAATATTTTGGTTATTCAGAATTAGTTTAAACTGACCTTTGGAAGACTTAATTCCTCTAAATGATGAGATAGATTGTTTTGGACCTGTGTACATTCACATTTGATATAATATCTTCCAGGATCAGAATTCAGGGGAATGTTTTTCATTAACTCGGGGCAAAGCAAAATTTTCTATAAAGGGCTCATTAACAAATGTTTTAAGCTTTGCAGGCCATACTAGGCTCTGCGGACTAAATAAACCTCGGTCTCTTGTAATCACTCAACCCTACTATTACAGTGCAAATGCAGTTGTAGACCATGTTCCAACTAACTTTATGGACGCTAAAATTTGGATTTTATGTAATTTTTGTGTGTCATGAAATAATTATTTTTCTTTGGATTTTTTCCCAACCATTAAAAAATATTAAAACCGTTCTTAGCTATCAGGTCATATAAAACCAGCATTGGTCTGATTGGATCCACATAGTTTGTTGACCTCTGCCAGTTGAAAAAGTCTCACATCTTTCATCTGTTATTGGACATATTAGTCTCTATCTCAGAAGGTTGGTAAAATGAATAAGATCACGTAGTGTGCTTACCACAGTACATAAGTACATACATAAAAGCAATAAACCTTAAAGTATATTGCAACAATTAGCTGTAGAACAGATTTCAGAATTTGGAATGGGTTACAATTCCATACTTTAAGGTTTTAATTTCTAGCTTATCTAAGGTACTGGAGACTAGAAGAAGTATTAGCATAATGATTCAGCACTCATACTCATTTTTTGAACCTGACCTTCTCTGTATAACCATTTTGAGTTAATTTTTGCATAGGGTGTGAGATATGGGTCTTCTGCCATTCTTTTTTTTTGATTATGTATGGCCAGTTCTCCCAGCACCATTTATTGAAGAGACTATTTTGTCCCAGTTGAATGGTCTTGGGACCTTATCAGAAATCTAGTGACCATAGTTCTGAGCCCGCAAATCAATTCCATTGATCAGTATGTCTGTCTTTATATCAGTACTTTGGTGTTTGGGCCACTGTGGCTCTATAATATGCTTTAAAGACAGGAAGCATGATACCTCTCACTTCATTCTTTTTCAAGATGTTTTTGGCTGTTTGAGGGCCCTCACCCTTCCAAATAAAATTGATAATTTCTCCATTTCTGCAAAGTAGTCTGTTGGAATTTTGATTGGTATTGCATTGTTATCTGTATCAGTTTGGGTAGAATTGACATCTTAACAACATTTAGCCTTCTAATCCATGAACACAGATTACCTTTCCGTTTATTCATATCCTCTTTGATTTCTTTTAGCAGTGTTTTATAGTTTTCTCTGTACAAGTTCTTTACATCCTTGGTTAGGTTTATCCCTAGATACTTGATTCTTTTAGATGCTATTGTAAATGGAAGTTTTGTTTAACCGTTTAAAATTTTTATTGTGGTAACATATATACAACATAAAATTTCCCATATATGGATAATTCTGAGATATTAATAATTACATCCACAATGTTCTGTATCATCACCACCATCCATTACCAAAGCTATTTCAATACCCAGACAGAAACAAGTCCATTAAGCGGTGAATCCTCCCCATTCCCCACCTCCCAGCCGCTGGTAATGTCTGATCTACTTTCTGTCTCTATGAATTTTCTTACGTGTGGTATTTCATATAAGTGAATTCATTGAATGTTTGTCCTTTTGTATCTGATTTATTTCGCTCAACATGTGTATGACAAATTTCTAAAAGTGAAATTGCTGGGTTAGAGAGAAGGTATGATAGCTCTTCTAAATTGCCTTTTAATAGAAATTGTAAGATAGTGCTTGTTTCCCTATATCTACTCTCTGCAGAACAGCGTTTATCAAACTTTTTTGATCTTTGCTGTTCTGTAATATATAGTAATTTGCATTTCTTTTCTGGAATTGTTTTCTTGATTACCTTTTCAGATGGCTCATTACTAGTGTGTAGAATCACCATTGATTGTTGTGTG
This sequence comes from Myrmecophaga tridactyla, assembly GCA_004026745.1. NCBI lineage: Eukaryota > Metazoa > Chordata > Mammalia > Pilosa > Myrmecophagidae > Myrmecophaga > Myrmecophaga tridactyla. The sequence continues at coordinate 6,537 of PVIY010038157.1, read as the reverse complement.
TTTCGTGTATCCCACCACTTTGCTGAACTCACTTATTAGCTCAAGTAGCATTACTGTTGTTTGTATTTTTTTTTTCAGATTTTCTCAATATAGGATCATGTCATCTGCAAATAATGACAATTTACTTCTTCCTTTCCAATTTGGATAATTTTATTTCTTTTCCTTGCCTTGGCTGTAGCTAGGACTCCTAGCTTAGTGAGGAATAGCAGTGGTGTCGATGGACATCCTTCTCTTGTTCCCGATCTTAGAGGGTGTAATTAGGTTTTTAGTCTATAATTCCCAAACCTCTCCTTCTCTTCAGTTTTTTCTGTGTTGTTGACAGGTTTTTCTAAACCATAAATCTAATTTCATCATCCCTATATTTATAGGCCTTCAGAGTTCTACCACTGTTAACAAAATTATCAGTCCACTTTGCTGTGTGAGTCATTTGTGAAATGTGGGCTAAAATTTAAGTTGACAATGAAACGATTTTTTAAAATAAATGGGAGCAGATTCAAGTTTATCCCTGCAATAAGAACAGTCTCAGCTGTTGGCATTCTTCTCTCTCTTCAGAGAGAGAAGATAGTGGAGGTAAAATTTCATCCTGAAGATAGTGGAGGTAAAATTTCATCCTGCCAAGTCGGTCATATTTGTGAAATGGCTTTGATATCGATAGTTGCAGGTTTTCTGAGTTATTGTGCTTTCTGAATGGCATGCCCCTTGCTTCCAATCTGTTGTCTCCCAAAGGAGCCAAAACAAAACAAATCATTTGTAATGGAATATTCTTTATTTTCCCACATTTTAGAGTGAAAGAGTGACAGTTAATTTCATAAAAACAAACAAAAACACCCATGTATGCTCTTAATGTGAACATTTTAATCTCAGCTCAGTGCTCCCTGTCTAGCTGGTGAGGGCCGCTGACTTTTATGGAAACGGTTCTACTTCCTTGCATTGCTAACAAGACCAGTTGTGCTTGGATCCTTGTCTTTGGTTCCAGACCCATCTCTTGTAATCTGGCCTCATGTACCAGGTTTGCTTTAGAGCAAACTGTCTCCATCTTCACATACATGCCTTGGTTTTTCATAACACACACATTTACTTGCTTTTTTCCCTCTCGTGTGATGCGTAGTGCTAGGTTAATCAGGGCGTCATCCTCTCGATTTCCACCAGTTCATAGAATAAACTGTCTTCGTCTCTGCCTCCCAGCACCTAACCCCACATCTGGCCTATGATAGGTGTTCACGTGTACATGGTTAAGAATGAGTGAACAGAGATGGTATTTCAACCAAGTGTTGCTTTGTATTTTAGAGTTATAACTCTGTGCCTACACCTCTTGTCAGCATCGACTGCCATAACAGTGGTGTCCTTTTTCTCCCCCTTTTCATCGTTCAGTTTCTTCTGTTTGGTTTTGGTAAAGGAAATAGGGTAGGGATAGTAGGCTGGAAAGTCTGATTGTAGTGAGAGATGAATGAGCTGCTCCACTCATAGCTTGAGGTAAAAGGAATCATGAAAAGGAATTACGAGCTGGCTATTTCTAAAGGAGTTAGCTACTCACGGTTTCTCAGTAGTATCTTGAGGCATATTCTTTCATAGTCAAATATGTTAGGATATATCTCAGGATCCTTGAGACAGGATCTAGTCAGATAGGTTGTTAATTCAGTGACCTTTTCATGTAGGCCTTTATGTGGCCACCAGCTTGCGTCAGTGTGTGGCTCAGCAGCTTAAATTTTAGCCTACACATTCTTCCGCAGCCAGCAGAGCTGGAGGGGGGAGAAAAGCTTCCCTCCTAACCCAAGTGAATTAAATTTATAGGCAAAGTACTCCTTAAGGTCTCTACGTGGAACATTAGGTATGTTATCTCACTTAAATCTTTATAGTAGTATTTCAGGGGTATCTATCATGGTCCCTGTTTTATAGATATGGGAAATGAAGTTCAGGTGATTATGTAACTTTTCCAGGACTCCAGGATTCATAAGCCATGGAGCTGGAATTTGAAGCCAGTTCTAACTTTAGAGTCCATGTTTTAGTATCACCACTATATTACCTCTACAATTTGATCACAGTCATATAGGTACAGTGATTAGATAATGTGAACACACCTCTGTTTAAGAACCAGTGCTGAGGAAAGGATACAGAATATAAGACCCTTGCCTTTTAGGAGAAAGGTAAATGTGTACAAGATAGTAAATAGTACAACATATTGTATAATTTAATTAAGTTATATAAATGCCTCAGGAAATAATATTGTATCTGAGTTCCAATGGGCATACTGTAAATAACCTTTCCAATGCTACTCTCGTGACTTTATGTTATCTATAAAGAATATAAAGTGTATACTTGTAGAGTTTTTTATTTCTAGAACTAATTTATACTACAATTGCATAGTATAGTTAGGAGGAGAGAAGAGTAACCAAGACTGAAATGCTTTAGGAGGCCTCCATGTTTTGAAGTGAATTTAATTTGAGCACTTGGTTGATCTCATTTGTATGAAATGACAGAAGAAAGAAAAATATTCCATGAGAGAAATAAAATAAGAAAAACTAGTCAGATTGGAAATGAGAAGGCTGTGCTAGAGAATAATGGAAATAAGTTTGGTAGGATAAAGCCAGATATTGAAAATCAGAGTTTGCCGTGAAATATTGGGCTTCTGTTATTCTGTACAGGAGTGGCATGAAGAATTTGGTATAAATCAGGGAATTGTTGATAATCCCATTGAATACATTTATTTCCTTGGGGCGCCTTATGGCACCAAGATCTCCAATTTCCATTGGTGTTTTGGGTACTCTAGATTAATAATGTGGAGGTTGGGGATCTCAAGACTGGAAGAGCAGGCGAGGGGGCAAGTCCTGACCAACTACATGGAAAAAATGTGTCATCTTCAGATAGCATGGCATTACTGGGTTCCTCTATTTGGTGCCTTTATTTGTGATGAGGGGCAGCATCTTTGCCAAGCTGGTATTGTTTTCCAGGCCACCCGCCATCAGAGAAGGCAAAAGAGGTGAGATAGCGCTTTCCCTTCCCACCATCCTCAGGTTCCAGGTTGTCTTTGGTGACTTACTTTCTCTTTCCTTTAAGACTGCCATGATTATCCTTTTATATTTAAAGTGTTATTTTTAATATAGCATTGTACATACATAGCTCAAAATCAGGGTATTGAAAGAATTATTCTTTGATTGTCCTTTGCTTCACTCCTACCCATCTGCCACTCTTTCACCCCAGCAGTAAATACTCTCAACTGTTCTATGTATTTCTTCTAGCATTATTCTCTATATTTTAAAATGTTTATATTGCCAATTTTTAATGATCAATTCGAGGTATCATTTTCTTGTTATCATTCTCCCATTGGATAAATAACTGGTTAGTATTTACTTCAACTATTAGAATATGTGAATATTGTTCAGTGCAGAGCTCTATAATATGTATTCCCTTTCTTGAGCATCTCATTTTTCCTGAGATATTATTTACCCTGTTTTCTCAGCTATCCGATCTGTCAATTACCTATTAATATCATTCTCCAAATGTTCACCAATATAAGATAATTTTCTGTTGTCACCCCCCCCCCCCTCCTGCCCCCCGCAGTGTGGACAAAGTGCCACACAGCTGCCATCCTGGGTTGTGATTTCATGTTAACTTTACCTCACCCTTACTGGAATGTGTGGGCCCAGCGAACAGGCCATAAGGTCCAGTTTACCTTGTAGTTTGTACTGTCCCCATGATATGCCACAAAATCTCCAAGGATGGTTTTTTGAGAATTTTATGGAAGCCCTGGACCCTCTGCCAAGGAAAATAAATGCATAGATACAAAATTTTTTGCATGCAATTTCAGAGGACTCATGGTTTCTTTGCAGTTCATTTGTTGTATACCCAAGAACCCAAATAATCAGTGTATCTTTGAACATTTTCTGATATATTTTTATGATTGTCTGAAGACATTTTGGTAACTTAATACATAATACTTTTGGAAATGTCATCGTAGCAGCTATATAATCCCAAGTAAGGTTTTAGTGGCTTAATTTTGATTTAATAGTAAAAGTTCAAATGTAACCATAGTACTCAAACATTTTCTATTCTTACCGATACTTCTTTTCCTGTTTAGCATTTTCTCTTTTCTTACTATTTAAAGGGACTTAATTTCCCAAATTTTAATGACTTATAAATTTATGCCCAGTTGGAAGCATTTCTGTTCCAGCATGTTAGATTTTGCAACTTTGAGGTTAATTGATTTGTTCTTCCATCTATTTCATATTGTAACTAAGAAGTATAACGTTTACTCTGGGAACACTCAATATTTGCTGAGTTGAACTAAAGTGAATGGTGAGCTTTTATCTTACCAACAATCTGTCACCTAGCATAATGTCTCTCAATAGAAGAGACACCATTTATAGATAAATAAGTGCTAATTTTCATAATGAACAGATAACTTCTGGGACCCTCAGCAAGAAAGATTTCTTTATAAATAAGAATATAGAAGACTGGGTTTCTACCTCCTTGAGGGGCTAGGAGAAAAATGTGGGATTAGTAAACTTCCCAGCCTCAGGAATTCCTGATTCTCACAAGCATTAGGGACTATCAATTTAATAAGTTTAGCCTTGATCTGGAGGCTTGCCATTATGAAACTTATTCTGGCAAAGGAATAAGCTAAATCTACTTATAATTATGCCTAAGAATCACTGCCAGAGAACCTCTTTTTTCATTTTTTTTGGTTTTGTGTTTGTGCGTGTGTGTGCATGGACTGGGAATTGAACCTGGGTCTCCTGCATGCAGAGAACCTGTTTTGTTGCTCAGATGTGACCTCTCTCACCCAATTCTGCAAATAAACTCACTACCCTTCCCCTATGTGGGACATGACTTCCAGGAGCATAAGTCTCCCTGGCAATGTGGGGTATGATTCCCAGGGATAAGCGTAGCCTTGGCATTGTGGGATTCAGAATGCCTTCTTGACCAAAAGAGGGAAAAGAAATGGAACAAAAAAGGTTCAGTGGCTAAGAGCTTTCAAATAGATTCGAGGTTATTCTGGAGGTTATTGTTATAGATTATATGGATAATACTTTTTAGTTTCTACTATATTGGTATAGCTTCAGGAAACGAAACTGTTGGAACTGTAATACAGTAGATTTTTTAAAAATATTTTTATTGAGAAATCTTCACACACACATACAGTCCATACATAGGATACAGTCAGCGGCTCACAGTATCATCACATAGTTGTGTGTTCATCACCATGATCATTTTTAGAACATTTGCATCACTCCAGAAAACGAAATAAAAAGAAAAAAGAAAAAAGAATAAACTCATGCATCTCATACCTTACCGCTCCCTCTCATTGACCTGTGGTATTTCAATCTACCCAATATTTTACTCTTTATTCCCCCCATTACTTATTTATTTTTATCCTTATTTTTTACTCATCTGTCAATACCTTGGATAAAAGGAGCAACAGACACAAGGTTTTCACGATCGTGTGGTTACATTATAAAAGCTATATAGTTATGCAGTCATCTTTAAGAATCAAGGAGAGTTGATGATTGATGATATATAACTGTATAGGAGAGTTGATGATTGATGATATATAACTGTATAGCTTTTGTTTGTTTCTTTTTTTAAACTATTTAGCTTTCATCGTGTGATCATATGATTGTGAAAAACCATGTGACTGACACTCCTTTTATCCAGTATATGGGCAGATGTGTGATAAAATAAAGATAATTATATAAATAATGAGGGATAAGGTGTTTAGGATGTTTAGGGGTGTTTTTTATTTTTATTTTTTTGGATTATTAAAAATGTAAAATTGATTGTGGTGATGAATGCACAACAATATGGTATTGTGACACACTGACTTTATACTTTGGATAGATATTTAAAGGGGCAAATAATTAGATACAGAGAGGAGAGCTGTTGTTTTATTTTAATGATTTTTTTTTTTCCCTCAGTTCAAGCTGAGGTTTTTAGTCTTTCTAGTGGAAATGCTGCTACTAAATACTAGTAGAACTCCTTAAGTTGCCACAAAGGCTCTTTCATCATGCTCTGATGCTGCATCTTTCCATCTTCATCTCTCCAACATTCTTCCTGAGTAGTCACCATACAGATTCCTTGCAGTTTCCAGAAAGTGCTATGCTTTCAGGCTTCCCTGTCTTTGCAGTTACCTCAATTTGGAATGTCATCCACTTTCTTCTATCTTGATTGTCTCCTGTTTATCCTACTGAGAGGCCTTCCTTGAACGCCACCCTCTCCTCTTCTTTAGCATCTTCTCTGCACCTAAACGTTGACCAAACTTGAGTTACACCCGTTTTACTTGTCTCTGCCCTCCACTACACTGTAAGTTCCTTAAAAGTCAATGCTTTGAAAAATTAGAAATTAGGAAGAGTGAAATGAGACAAAGTGTCAATGGCTGAGAGATTCCAAACAGAGTTGAGAGGTTATCCTGGAGGTTATTCTTATGCATTAAGTAGATATCACCTTGTTATCCAAGATGTAATGGAGAGGCTGGAGGGAACTGCCTGAAAATGTAGAGCTGTGTTCCAGTAGCCATGTTTCTTGATGATGATTGTATAATGA
>PVIY010038156.1:6417-24180 GCA_004026745.1 Myrmecophaga tridactyla | reverse complement strand
CCCTGACCAGGCCACGGTGACCAGGCCGCCCTGTCCAGGCCACGGTGATGAGGCCATCCTGTCCAGGCCACGGTGATGAGGCCACCCTGACCAGGCCATCCTGTCCAGGCCAGCACGCGGCAGCCCCGCCCTCACTGTGGACAAACCAACGGGGCGCTGGTTCACTCATCAGCCTCATGGGCTGGTGGGCCCCGGGGAGCCAGCTCCATCGCCAGAGTGCCGGGAATCAGAAGTCCAAGGCCCCCACGCTGAGGCCAGACACCACAACTTCGAGCTGGCCTCTCCCAGCAGCGCGGAGCTGGCCACGCGCCCCTCCACGGGAACTCAGCACACTCACCTCTCACAGGACACCGGATTGTCACATTTGCTTGTAGCGCTGCCTCCACGACGCCTCCAACCACGACAGACAGATGATTCTGCTCTGGTTTGGTGACGTTTCTTTCAACAGACAAGATGACAGGCGCCTCTTAATTAAAGGGAGCAGGAGACGAGGTTAGGTCAGGCTTCCCCTTTGGTGAACACTGCATTAGGTAAACTCCCTTGAGCTGCTGAGAGCAAAGCCCGGGTCCTCTCCGTGTCATCCACGACACCCAACACGGGGACTTGCTCATACACTGCCTGCAGAGGCCGGCTGGATGGACAGACGGATGGATGGATGGATGGACGGATGAATGGAGATGTACACAGATATACACAGAGGGACAGTGCAACAACCGTATGTAGACGATGAAAATAGTTTGGTTTTATAACCAAAATTGAGGACGAACTCCTCTTTGATACTTTGAAAAAGAAGGAACTGAGAAGTTCAGAAGGAACCCAGGAGGCCAGGCAGGGCAGGAATAGACAGGCTGAGTGCAGCCTCGGCAAAGGGCAGCCAGGGCTGAGGTCACCTGGCACCTTTTCTGGAAGGAAGACCCTGAGACCCTGGGGGAGGGGCTGATGGAGCAGAGGGCCCTGATCTGTTCTCCTGACTCCGGGAGGAGATATCCTGGTTACAGAAGCCTCAGGGGCCCCCTCGCACCAGGAAAAGAACATTAATACAAGGTCGTTTCCAATGAAAACATTTACCAAGTGCTCATGCTGTGCTCCTCACTGGAGTCACAGGAGGATAGGACCCGCATCTCGATAACCACAAAACCTGCTGACGGACAGGGAGGCAAAGCAGGTATTTCAGTACTGCTGGGTGCCTCCAGCAGCCTTTTCTCAGCCCTGTGCATGGAACCAGAACAGGCTGACACGGGCACCAGAACAGGCCGAGAGCTCTGAGCCTGCTCACAGCTCTACTGACGAAGGATCTCAGGGTGGGAGGCCGGACTCCAGTCTAGCCTCTGCTAACAAGAGGGATGCATCTTTGGGCAAAATTTTCCCTTTCTGGGCTTCAGTTCTCATCGCAGTCAAAGGAAAGGTTGAACAAGAAGGGCTCTTAGGTTCCTTTCAACTGCCCTCCTCTAAGCCGGTGTGCGGGGCAGGCAGGCCCTTCCTTATCTGACATAAACACATCCAGTCGCAATTGGAAACTCACTTACTAAAAGAACATCAACTGTGAAGAGGTCAACTGAAAATTCCATCTCTCTCTACACTGCAGAAACTCTCAAGGGAGAAAATATCTCAAGTGCCCAAGTGATGAGACTGTCCAAGGCTATTGCAATTAGACAGTAATTGTCTGCAACAGAAATTCAAAGTCAGTATTTTATTAACGTAAAAGCATAAAACTTGCATGGAAAAAATCATAATAAAAACAAGGTCACAAGGAGCTAAGAACCCACTCAAGGAATTTATTTCCCTGAAATTTGAAGACCTGTTCTTAGATTAATCCATACAAACCCACTCGGGATACACACCGAGTGCCTTCTCTATCCCAGGTCTCAGCTGGACCATTGGAACAGAACGCTGGAAGAACACAGATTCACGCCCTCACAGAATGCACAGGCTGGTGTGCCCACGGCCACGCAGGGCCAATGCGGACAGAGGAAGTGCCCGCTGCCAGGCTCACTCAGCGCCTGTGGGTCAGGACGGGCTTTCCGGGGAGGTCGCTGATAGAGCGTCCCTCCACCCGGCACCATCACAACGATGAGTGACCCTCCTCCCCTCAGTGCATGAACTCCAAGGAGGAGAGGCCACGCTTCTTCACCCGGATTTTCTCAATTCCTAAGCCTTGCTACTGCAGAAGGAATCAACGAACAATGATTCCTCGCTGTGCTGGTAGCCGCATATTCTGGGAAGAGAATTAGCAAAGGTCATGTCTGGGAGAACACATGTTCCATTCCTTCCTGGACTGCCTGGGGGCAAGCGGTGGAAAGCCATCCTGAGATCTGAAAGGTGGGAACCCTTTGGCTAGGGGAGGGATTTGTTGTCCTCTGGGCCCAGAGGACCTGGCACCAATGGGGTCTACCTGGAACCTGGACTGTACTGGGATGGGCTTAAAAGCTGCCAGGTGGGGATGAGGATGAGGGCTCTCATTTCCCCAGGAATCCCACAGCCTTGGGACTGCGGCTTTGTGACAGGCAGCTGATGCTCAGCGGTAGCACCGCAGGAGAGAGCAACCAGCAGTGGCAGGACACTGGTGACCATAGCCTGCAGGCCCTGCCCTGGGCAGCAGCCAGGAGAGGTACAGACAGTTTCCAAACCCACAGATTCAAGGACCTTCTAAGATCAACTGGTCCAACCTCAGTCTACGAGTGAAGAGCCGGCCACAAAGCCCAGCATGTGGTTGACGAATGCTGGATTCCAATTCTTGATAGTGCCCTCTCTTTGCCTTAGTCCACAGATACCAGAAAATAAAGGGAGGGGAGGGGCGGCACTCTTGTTTAATTTGTAATCTCAGAATATGAGCTTGCTACAGGGAAGCATTACCTATAACTTTACCATCTAAGAAAGCGCCTTTATAATAAAAACACCTCATAATATTACAATGGCATTGTCCACCTCCTGTTTCGCTATACACAAAATTGCAACTTCTTGACAGTGTTTCTGAGGATTAGCATGGATGCCATGGAGAGGAACAGCCCAGCATTTAAAGGACAATTATCCTCTTTCCTTGGCTGGTGGAACTTCAACCGTGGAAGCCCACAGTGTCGGCACTGCCCATTAAACCCTGTTCCTCGATTCCCAGCGAGCAAGCTCCAGAGCAGGCCTTCTCAGTCCTGCAGCATCAGCATGACCTGGGGACCGTAAAATGAGAATTCTCGGCCTCCATTCCAAACCTCCCGGGTCAGAGCCTTTCAGGGTGGATGCAGCAGCCTGTGTCTCAGCAAGCCCTCCACTCTGAAGCTTGAGGAATGCTGCTTCAGAGTTTAATGTGAAAAAACATCCCCATAAAAATGCAAATACTGTGTGATCTCACTGATGAAATAGTCATAATACGTAAATTCATAAGAGGCCAACTGAAGTGGGGGATACGAGGTGGGCTGGGAAAGGAGGTGATCGGTGTGCAGCTTCTGTGTGAGCTGATGGAAAAGTTCTGGGAGGGGTGGTGGCGAAAGAGGCCCAGCCTGTGAATGTAATTAATCCCACTGCTTTATATATCTGAAAGGAGACAAAATGTGAAATTTTAGGGTGTATATATGTCATCAGAATAAAAATTTCTAACAAAAACCGCATAGAACTGTAGAATACAAAGAGTGAGCCCTAATGTAAGCTATGAACTATTAGTAGTATAATTATAATAGTACTGCTTCATCAATTACACAAAAGTACCACGTTAATGCAAAATTTTAATAAAAGGGAACGCTGTGTATGTGTGTGGGGTATATGGAAACTGTATTTTCTGCAAACCTACAACTGGGCTAGTAAAAGAAACACAGTTTTTAGTTTTTGAAAACGGGCATTACCTGCGTACAGCACAGAGGAGCTTTCCACGTCCGAGCCGAGACGGTTCGTTACAGAGCACCCATATGTTCCTTGTTCTCTCCTTGTGGGGTTCTGTATCTGCATTTTCCCCATTCCATCCAAAATTATTCTGGAGAACAGTCAGAAACAGAATGCATTTATAACATCTTAGCTGCTCAGACCCTCAATGACTCAGAGGCGGCGGTGCCACCAGAAATGCTGGGGGCAGGGCCCTAAGATGGCCTTGTCAAGTGACCCGCCCTAGATGGCCTTGTCAAGTGACCCGCTTGGAGGCAGAAAACAGCACAGGCCCCGCGGTGGGGGGTGGGTCTCTTCTCTCGCCTTCGATTTGTAGACATGCTCAAGCTGCATGGCTCCTGGGCACATCCCATCTCATTTTGAGTGTGGAGGAGCTTTTCTGGGTGCTTGGTCTACCACATTTTTAAAAAGGACAAACTAGTGAGCCTACTGCTGGCTGTGACACCCTCGTGTTCTGCCCCCCAGGTTCGCGGGTGCTGGCTAAGCTCGGGTGAAACTGCCTGAGCCCCACGCAGCTCCCAGCTGCCGCCATTCATAAACCTGCACAGAAACACCGAGAATCAAATGTTCCTAACAGACCAGTCGTTACTCAGAGAGGTAGGAAAGCGTGCGTGCTCTCTTTTGTTATTATTCTTTTCTTCAAGATCTGAGACTGCTTCTGAATAATTTGGATGGGGGGGTCCATCTGCTCCTTTTCTCGGCCCCACCCCACTTTCCAGGTCTTGTCTGCACTGACCACTGTGACCCCAAATACTTACTTCCAGCACCGAGCCAGGCCGCCGCTCATCTGCCGCTTCTCTCGCTCACCCTACGCTCAGCCATAGTGAATGTCTCACATCACCCCACAGTTTTGCATGGTTGGTTCGCTTTATTGGAATGCCCTCCCCACTCCTGGCGAACTCCGCCTTAACCCCCTCAGTCCCGGATCAAATGTAATTTCCCCGGTTCTCCTCGGGGCTCCTGCCACCCCCTGGCCTCCCTCCGCTCTGGCTCTCACGTTTATTTGATGAAATATCTATTTCTTTTGCCTAGTTTGTGGCTCTTTTCTAAAGCATGTAGCTCATCTTATTCACTGCTTTTCTTTCTTAGTGCTTGGGAGTGACTGATGGAGAGCAAATTCCCTGAAATCATTGATGAATGTGTGGTTAGCACAGGGCAAGAGCAGACGGTGAGTGTCGAGGACACACGCCCCCACTGCACACCTCCAGCTTTACACGGGGGGGCAGCAAAAACCAGCGACGTGCCCACAACGACCCGACAACGGCCACGGCCCCACCCAGGACGGCGGCTAGTTAAACACCTCAGTACAGCCCGTAACTTACATGAAAAGCAAACACACTCAACTGCTTTCTTACATCATTTAAATGTGGGCTTGAATGATATGTCATTCTCAGATAGTTCCTTTTCCTGCAGGTCTCCGCTCGGGAGCCTGGTGCCGGTCCTGAGGGGGACAAGCCGTGCACCCAGGGGCCTCATGTACCCCAGCTGAGGCCGCCCGGTCTGGACAACCAGCTCCTGGGTGGGTCTGCGTCGGCTGCCGCTGCACGACTGTGTTCTTAACGTCAAGGAGTGACAAGTGCCCCCCGTGGGACCCCCCAGTCCACCAGGCCTGCCTTTCCTGGCAGCAGCTCTCACTCAGCTGACAGCCAAGCCTACAGGGTTTGCTCTCACCAGACAGAGGTTATCAGAAAAATAATTCCATTTCTCAACTACTTCGATGGAAAAGATTTGTGAGATTCAGAAAAATATACTTAAAGGTGAGAACGTTTTTGACATAAGTTGAACCACTTAATGGGTAAGTTTCAGAGAAAAATGGAAATAAAAATGGATCTTATTCAGTTAAAAATTGAAATTAAAATCTCTTATTTGCCATACAGAATCACTTCTATTTAAAATTACTGATGCTTAGCTGATGCTGAAGCACGAATGGGTGGAATGTATCATGTCAGAACCTTCTAAGATGAGCTCTAGGGGTTTCAGCCTTAGAAACTAATTCCATTTGATCAAGTCAAACTATTTAAATTTAGCACATTTAAATTATATTTAACCATTTAACAATTTGTTAATAAAAATGTAACAATATCTATTTGAACAGCCCACTTTCCATTCTCTCACTCCCACACTTCACTGGCCATTGGTGAACCCATCGACTCGCTCGGCCTCTGAGTCCTTATAAAGTATGAAACGGAACTGCTGAGCCTGGGGGCTCGTGGGCTTCACCAAGAAACTTTCAGGGGGTCTGGGAGGCAGAAACAGTTTTCAAAAAAATACTGAGACAGTAGAAGCCTTTTTCACTGTGTGGACATTTCCACTGATGGTGCAAAAGCAGTGGGGGCAAAAATGGCAAGGGCAGAGACACTCAACTGCCCGAAAGCCACGGTATTCTTCTCCATTTCACACTTGCAGTAAAAACAAAAACGCCAACTTTACTTAACCATGCCCTTAGCAAAGCAGGAAAAATTACTAGTTTTCTAAAATCTCAACCTGAGTACGTTTTTAATATTCTGTATAACAAGATGGAGAGAACATAAAAAGCATTTCTGCCGCATGCCAATGTATGATGATATACCTGTTTCAGATGCTAGCTGAAATAGCTACTTTTTCATAGAAAATCATTTTTACTTGAAAAAATGACTGACAGCAAGCTATATGGACTTGGGTGTTTGGCAGAAATTTTTGTTTGCTTTGTTTTGCTTTTAATGAACAAAGTGAGCTGACCAATTCAAGAAAACAACTGACAGGATTTGTTGCCAATCATACAATTTGATTTAGTTTGATTTTTGCTTGTTTTTTGCATGGGCAGGCTCCAGGAATCGAACCCAGGTCTCCAGCATGGCAGGCGAGAACTCTGCCACTGAGCCAAAGTAGCACTGCCCGCCAATCACACAAAATTATAATTTTGGGAAACTCATATGCACCACCGTGAACTCAACAGCATCCCAGAATTTAAAGATTTTTCTGATGAGATGAGCAGGGACAGTAGAGAACGTGTTTTGTGGCTTTTTTTTTTTTTTACTATTATATGGTGAAATGTGCCAGTATTTGGAAGATCTGCATAACTCCTCTAAATGACCAGTGCATGATGCAACAAAACCATGCACACAAGAAGGATGCATTCTCAGTGCACGGCAGGCCAGCGGACTGTAATGTACCAAACGTCGTCAGTGCATTCACACTCCACGTCGTAACCAACAGTTAAGGAACTACCACTTGCTGAGCTTTAGTGTGGTATCAGAGAAGAATGTCTACAATTACGTGAAGAGGCTACTAAAATATTCTTTCTTTTTCCAACAAGCATATCTGTGTAAGATCAATTTTCTTCATATATGCTGTTAATTCTAAGGGTATTAATAAATGGAAATTTTAAAGTTTTCTTGGCTTTAATGTCGAACACGGTAAATGTATATTTGTAACTAACATAAACAAAAGCTCTTCAGACTCCTCAATCACTTTTAACAATACAGAGGAGTCTAAAACTAGGTTTGAAAACCATTCAGCTAGATGACCGTTACAGTTCATTCCACTTAAACTTCAAAGCACTCTCGTGTTCACATTTCAGGATAAAAACATGCAAAATTAGTTTTGTTCTACTTTTTCATTCCAATACATAGGCCCAATAATTTATCATTAAAAACTGAATGTTAGCTATCTTTCTCTGCTTTGCACTTTAGGTTCAATGCACAAAGGAGATGATACAAATAAAACTTTCATTTTTGAAGTACCTTATGGTCTGTAGAACAATTTCATATACGTGTCTTGTTTGTGTCTCAACAATCCCTAGACGCAGATAAGGGGCAGCTTGGGCTCTTAAATACAAATAAAAAGACAGCAAAATGTCTACAGTCATTTGTGTACAAATAGTAAGATTTGGAGACAGCCGAGAATGCAAAAGTGAATTAATTTCTCTGCTTTCCCTTACCATTTTAAGAGAAGTGTCTGTGTGATAGTCACCCATCACGGCTGGGGTTGAGGACATCTGGTCCCTGGTACTGAACAGTCACGACTTAGCCATGTGATGCAGTTTCCTAGTGACATTCCCAGAGGACTGGTAACCCTTGCCCCGTCAGATTCACAGGGCTGATGTGAGATTCTATGGATATGCATCTCCATATCTAGACACGCTATAAATTCTGACTTGCAGTTCATATATAATGTAGGGTTTCTACTAATATGCTTACTTTTTAATTTTTTTTTTTGTTTTGTTTTGCATGGGCAGGCACCAGGAATGGAACCCGAGTCTACGGCATGGCAGGCGAGAACTCTGCCTGCTGAGCCACTGTGCTTGCTTTTTAAAATGGCATTAAATTAATTTATTTTGAACATTAATTGCTCAGCAAAAGGGGACTTTATATTATGTTTATATTCTTACTGTATCCAGTTTCTGCACCACACTTTATGATAGTGGCTGGGATAATGTGACAGTTTAATTTTTAAAATTCCAATGCATAGATGAAAAACACATCCTAACAGGTCACAGTTTCCTAAATAATCCTGTTAGAAGCATATTCTCAGCAGAAAGAATTCAAAAATATTTTCAGGAAACTGGAATAGCTATCAAGAAGTGATTAGGAAAACGCGCCCTGGGCTCTTATTCCACTTACTTGGCCGAGGGCTCTAACGGCGCCCCGTCTTTCCTCCATGTGTAGGTGACCTCGCCGGGGGCAGCAAGGTCACAGGTTATACTGATGACTCTGGTCCTTCGGGTGATGTAGACCGTATTTCCAATCCTTGCACTTACTGTTCTATTAAATGAAACTGAGGCGGGTTGGCTCTGCCTGGCGAGGACAGGTCCCTTGGGCTTGAACCTCAGCTTGCCCGAGTCCTTGGCGACCGCGCTTCGGGGGCCGCCTCCCGCTTCCCCGCCCCGGGGGGCCGCGGGGGGCTCTGTCCCCGGGCGGCCTCGGTGCCGCGTGGGCGCAGGCAGGGCCTCGGCCAGCTCGGCCACCAGCTGGGAGATGACCTGGGACGCGAGGCCGTCGCTGGCGTCTGCGGTCTCCGGGCGCGGGCTCACGTTCCCCGGCCGCTCTTCCGACTGGGGGGCACCCGTGCTCTGGGCTCCCTGCCCTGCCGCGGCTTCCAGCTGCTGTGTCCTCAGCGCCCCGGGGCGGGGGCTCCCTGCGGAGCCGCCGCCGCGCCCCGGCCACGCTCGGGGGACACCCTGCTTCTCGGCCGGCTCGCCGTCCGGACCGGGCTCCTCTTCGTCACTCCACACTCGCCGCACTCCATCCCGCGCGCCCCCCACGCCGCGGGCTTGCTTTTGGTCCACCCCAGGGGGGGCCCCCGCGTGCTCCCGGGGGGCCGGGGCGGCGACGAGCCGGTTGTCCGTCCCGATGAGCTTGAGCACAGCCACGCCGCGCGCGGGGCCGGCCACACAGCGGTACACGCCCACGTCGGGCGCCGCCAGGCCGCGGATCCTCAGCGAGCCCGCTCTGGTGACCGCCAGGCGCCCGGAGCTGTGCACGCGGCGGCCGTCCTTCTCCCACCGGATCCCAGATTTCTGGAAGTGCCGCACGGGGCATTTAATCACCACCGAGGTGTTGGGCAGCAGGTAGGCCCTGGCCCCGATGGTCAGGCTGACGCGCTGCCCCTCCCGCGTCTGGATGTAGACTCGCTGCACGCTGAGGACCTGAGGCCCCCGCTGGCCGCGTCCTGCTCTCGCCTCGGGTTTTACTTCTGCAGGATGAAAGAAAGAGGGAAAAACCCAAACAGCTCAACATTTAAAACCTTTTCTCAATAATCTTCTAAGGGTGACATATGTCAAATGTATCTCTTTCCCTCTTTAAAAGCATTTGAGAATAAAAAATCATTAGTAATGGTGCACATCCACGCTCTGGGGTAAATTTCATAACCATCTATTACATCAGCAGCAATCACGCATAATAGTGAACAAACTGCATGAAGACATGAAAAGTGCTTCAGAAAGCTCCGCTCTGGGGAGCCCAAAGTTAAAATCCTCAGCGAGCAGCGTGGTGACTGCCCGTGCTGACACCGGGGGTGCGAAGGTTAAATCAGATCACTTACACCAAATCGTGCCTTGCCAGGCCTGTGAGGACTCGGCGTGGGGTCACAGGCCAGACAGCAGAGCCGGGCGGGCAGGAGGGCAGTGCGCCTGGGAGCAGAGCCGGGCCTGGCCGGACTTGTCTCCAGAGACTCCACGTGATGGGCTCAGGGGGAGAGTAACTCTCCTCAGCTCCCCCCAGGAAAAGAGCCCCTGCCCTTGGCTCACCCATGGAAGGCCTCAGTATATTCTGGGGTGACCAC
Source organism: Myrmecophaga tridactyla (assembly GCA_004026745.1). Lineage (NCBI taxonomy): Eukaryota > Metazoa > Chordata > Mammalia > Pilosa > Myrmecophagidae > Myrmecophaga > Myrmecophaga tridactyla. The sequence continues at coordinate 14,052 of PVIY010038156.1, read as the reverse complement.
CAAATGGAGGGTGCAGGACGCAGATGGGGGCCCAGGCCCTCTCTGGGGAAGCACTTGTCGTGGGGCATGGTGGAGGGCCTGGGCTCCCCTGGGCCCTGCCACAGTCACGAGTCCATAGGACCCAGGGCTTGTGAGCTCACAGGATCCCAGCGAGGGTCCCCCTGGCCGTGCCCGTGGACGGGACGCACTGGGAGAAGACCCGGGGCTCCCTCAGCTGACCTCCTTGGCCCCTGGTGTCCGGGGTCCCCCACCCGCACGGGCTGCTCTGTGCCTGTGGAGACCCAGGTCTGCGGGGCACCCCCAGAGTCCTTTCCGTTGGCTCCCGAGCCCTTCAAGGTCGGCCGCCTGCCGGGGTGCAGAGGGGTCGGCGGTTCGGGGAAGCAACAGGGTGGACTCGCAACTGCTGCAGGAGAGGTCTTCCGAGTTTGCGTGCAAATTCCATTACGGTGTGGTCAGCAGGTCAGGCCTGCTGTGCTCAGGGCTGAGCTGGGGCTTGCAGTGGCCTCTCGCTGGGCTGGCCCCCAAGTGGCATGGCCACCTCCTTGCTGGGAGACTGAGTGCCACGGAGACACAAGCCAGTAAAGGGACGGAGAGTTTCTTGCAAGTGGCAACACAGATTTTTAATGTACTGCCCTTCAACAACTATCCAAAGCAGAAAGAATGTATCGAGGAGTCCCTGGTAAGTTTATAGTCTATCCATTAAGTAGGCAAGGCTGGGACTCGAAATGCGTCATCTGAGAGCAAGCGCGGTGGCCGCGTGGACACTGGCTGGGGCGAGGGCGCAGGGCTCTGCAGGCCACCTGCTGCGCTAGGTATTACTGCGTCAGAGCCTTGATTACAGAAAGATAAGGCGGGGTTTGGGGGCCTGAGGAGCTGAGGAATAGTCACACGGTGCGGGCACCAGCTACTTCCTCACCGCTCGGGGAGTATCAGTAAGTGAGCAGTGCGTGTGGACGTGCTAGTGTTACAGGCTCAACATCAGCCCTGACTCCAGGGGCTCAAAAACAGTGGTTTCAAAATAATCTGCTGCACATTAGAACTGTGTGTGTGAGTGTGAATATGAGTATGTGCAACTGTGAGTACGTGTGAGTGTATGTGTGTGTGTGACTGTGTATGTGCGTATCAGTATGTGTGTGCGATTGTGTGTGTGTTCAATCCCAATGTCTAGATTTCAAGGGCAGAAATTATGATCATGAAGACCAGCTGAGGCATCAGAAATTCTAAGCCTTCCCAAAGCCTATGCAGCATGCAGGGTCTTCCGCAGGAAGATGGAAGGAGAAAGTTCTCTCTGGTCTCCGTATCTGAGAGGGGTAAAACGCACTCTGCACAGGTGGCTCTTTCCTCTCGGAGGGACAGCAGCTGCGCGATGCGGTACGTGGCGTTTCTCAAGCTGCCAGGACGGGAGCACGTCTACGGCCAGCTCTGCGCCCACACGTAAACTCACGCTAACCTTTCTCTTGTTTTCCTGAACTTGACTTTCTGGTCATGTTTCATCAACGCTCGCTGGCAGCATACGCTTCTGTAAAGACAGGCGTACACGCGTGTACGCGTACACACTCACGTCCGTATTTCATTGCTATGTAGAGGGATCCAGCTGGACAACTTGCCTAGCCACTAGCCTACTGGTGACGAGTCACAGAAAAACGGGGGTGGACGTGGATGGCTTTGAAACATGCTCTTCAAAAACAGGATATACGCGGGGTCTGAGATCAGACTTCTGAACTCACGTGACTGAGAAACCTGTGGACAGGCCGCTTCAGCGTCACAGCGGCCACCAGCGACAGGACTGAAGCGCACTTTGGGGATGATGTGACTAGGCCAGCGGAGCGGCTCAAGCTGGGGTGCTATGAAGTGGGTCTCAGGCCCAGCAAGCACTCTGGCCTGGAAGCAGCCACGGAGATGGTCTCTAATTTCCTTCAGCCACTGCAGCCAGATGTCCCTCAGCCGCACCTGGGGCCCAAGTGTGGGCCTTAGAGGGGTCCTGCCTCCTTCCAAGGTGGTCCTGGAGTCCTCAGCCTCGGGGAAGAAGCTACTCCAGGAGGCCGGTGCCCCACTAGAGCCCAGCTGCTCTCTCCACCCACATTCATTGGAAAGCAGCCCCGTGACCCCAACTGACTCCCTCCCCAACTCTGCTTGGCAGATGCTCACACTGGGGAGCCAGCAGGGATTCCAGCCAGAGGTAGAAACTCAGGGGCTCTGTTGGCTGCCAGCGCCCACAGCATGGGCCAGTTCCTCTCTTGGCACCCAGTGACTCGTTTGGAGCAGGGCCTGGGGTGGGGCGTCACAGTTCTTGGGCAAGAAACTGGTCTGGATTGGGGTGACTGCCTCCCCTGCGTCTGGAGGTGCCTACAAAGGGCAGCACTGGCCAGGCCCGATATGGCCAAGGCATCGGCCACCGAGCAGATGGCCAGGCCCCTGCAGCAGCTCCCTGGGGACGCTTCTCAGTTAAGCAAGGGCACCCATGGTGCCCCCACCCTCCACGGGAAGGTGGGAGATGCCACACACCTGGCTTTTATAGAAAATCAAAAGATCTGTCTTCGTATGTACTCCTTCTCTGCATCTGGGCCAGCCTGTCATCCCCAATAAGAGCCACTCGGGGGGCCTGAGGCTGTTTCCAGCCACCGCCTCAGCTGTGCGTGCCCCTGCCTGCCTGGGCCGCAGTCGCATCCCTGCCATGGCCCTGAGACCTGGTGCGCGGCCAGGCTCTTGCCCCATGCCATCTGGGCTGGGGGTTTATTCCTGCTCGTGCTGGCATCCGACTCCTGCGGCAACGCAGCTTCTGGCCCTCAGAACCCTGCACTCTGGGTGGGATACCTGACGAGCTCATCGGAGCCACGTCAACAACAGTGGGACGGATGACGCTGGGTTATCAGGGTGACAGAAAGGTCCCCAACGTGAATGCTGCACAAACGGTGGCAAGGAAGACTGGACATGCTGCTGCTAGATCCTGAGGTCTGGCCTCGATGCCACTGAAGATGTGGGGTGGGCAGTACACATGCTGAGTGTCTGACAACAGAGGGAAATAGTCGGGAAGGGAGATGGGAGAGGGCCAGGCTCATCACTTGGGCCTCTGATACAGTAGAGGGGAAAGAGGATGTCACAGGAATGTGTGGAGGAAGAAGCCAAACTTCAGCCAGCAGGGCCATCCATCAAGATCGGAAGCTTGAGGCCAGGTGAGGCAGAGCCCCCAGCCTACAGTGGTTTGGCTGAGCAGGGAGCACGCCTTCCTGTCTCTCGTCTGCTTCCACGACCTACATGCTTGGCAAGTTAGGGAGTGGGGCTGGTAAAGAAGAAATGTTACTATCTTTTTTCTTTTGTCCTAAAACTTGTAATTTTACTCTGTAAGCCATAATAATGCAAGCCATACTAATTTACATCACCCCGACCACACTGCATGCCCTAATAACCACGATTCGTTCCCACGTGTTATTCTGTTATTATTTTAGAGGAAGCTGCCAATATTACCTTAATTTCTCTCTCTAAGGCACTCAATGGTCTAGCCACATTGCCATGCACTCTTCCACAGGAGTTAAAACCAGACAGATGAGCAGCTCATGCATGATGGTATGCCATGCGCCACAGGCATTCCTGAATTTCAGGACACCTTGAAACTAACTCTTGGAAACTCAGGCTTTTCGAATTTTGTTCTCAACAAAGTCCCAGGGAAAAATGTGAATGCCGTCCATGTCCTTGTCAGCTTGGAGAGGCAGCTGAGGGTGGGCGAGGGGACCACACGGCCTTCAGTCCGGCAGGCCAAACGGCCCAGCTGCCACTCTGGGGCCTTGGGCAAGTCTCACTCGCTGCATCCTGGATTCCTCACGTCTAAGACGTGCCCGTAGCCAGTGCACGGTCGGGGGGCAGGATGAGTCAGTGCATGCAAGGAAGCCCACTCAGTGAAGGCTCAATCAATGCCATCAATCTTTTTTTTTTTTTACTCATTAAAAGTTTTTTGTTTTATGAATTTCTCTGGAGAAGTTATTGATAAGTTGATATGGACATGAGCATTAACATATGAATAGTTCATGTCCGATTCTTTTCTTACCATAAACCGGGCAGGAAGTTGAGGCAAGGAATGCTATTTTGCAGGTGAATAACTGACAACAGTAAAAAAAGTGAGAAAGCAGGACATGGACCCTGAAGCCCAGGACCCCCAGTGTGTCTGCTGCTTTCCTCCCCAGCCCCCCAACACTCCACTGCCACGGGGTAAAGTCCTCAACCCGTGTCATGAGACTCCTGCATGAGCACACGCGGCTAACCCGATGAATGCAACACGCACGTCAGCTCTGGATATAACAAAGCCCCTATACTGACTCTTTACACTGAGTTCATCACTCATCATTCAATGAAGAGGTGCCCAAATGGGCATATTTTAAAATCAAAGGTATTTCAAGTTTTTATCTTTGCTGGTTTTAGATTATATGTAAGAAAGAAGAGTTGATCACTTAACTCTTACTTTACTTAAGTAAAAATACTTGGATCTTCATTTGTAATAGAGCGAATGCAAGTACTTTACTAGCACAAGTAAACCAGGACAAATTTCAGCTTAACCTTAGACTTGAGCACTCCTCAAGTCTAAGTGGAAGAAAGTGCAGGTATAAGAAAATACAAATTCAGGCGAGGAGACAAAAAATATGCATTTCCTGCTTGAAGGGTGTGGGGGTTTGAAGCCCTGTGCACCCCTAAGAAGGCCACGCAGTTGTTACCTATTCCTGTGGGTGCAGGCCTGCTGGACGTGCGACCTCTAGATTAGGTCATTTCAATCAATCCGCTTACTGGATTCCTTCATAAGAGAATCACACACACACAAGCTAGAGACGGAACCCAAAAAGCTGAGGGAAGCCGAAGTCTGCTGCAAAGGGGTAGCAGAGACCGGTGGGTCTGTCCCAGGGCTGCCCACATGCCTCACCTGGGACACTCTCAGCGCCTGAGACCCGTAAATTGTAAGCTGCCACATCCCCAGTATAAAGGCCAACCCATCTTGGGTATTCTGCATTCTGGCAGCTTTGGCAACCCAAGCGGGTGGACACTTCTCAAAACTGACTTTTCTTAGCATTGCATCCCAGTGTCCGACATTGTATCATCTGTGTGTACACATCTGTGAGTTCTGCTTGGTTTGCTACAAGGACAAATCTGGATGGCGTGGGGACAGGGAAAGGGAAGACGCAGACGTGGGGCCGGGACACGCAGGGCCAGCCAGGCTGGTGCGCAGGGACGCAGCATACTCACTCCTGCAGCGCGGCGTCCGGCAGGACCTGATGACGGGCGGCCCCGGCTGGTCCCCACACAGCGCAGCGCTCAGGGCCACGCGCCGACCCCCGGCGCTCAGCTGCTGGCACACCTGCTCCCGCTGCTGTGTGCCCGCGCCGCAGCTGGACGAGCACTGCAAGGAGAGGCCAGTGAGCGTGCTGCCCACCCCACGCTGGCCAGGGCTTCGTGAGCCGGGATGCCCTCAGGGAGCCGGTTCTCAGGCTGGAGCCTCTGGTTCGACAGGGAGAGCCCCGCCCTTCCCCCTGCCCCTCCCCCCCCCCCCCCCCTCTCCTCCCCCTCCCTCCCCGCTCCTCTCCCTCCCTTCCCTCTCCCCCACCCCCTCCCACCTCTGTCACAGGATTTTTGGTGTCGTGATTGAAGTCTAATTTATTAGTTTTGATTTTAAAACTTATACATACTTATTACCAAGAATTCAAGTAAACAGAAAGGAATAAAAATGAATGTTTTTTAAAAAAATCCATACTGCTCTGCGTTAAGTAACATTAATATTTGGCAATCATGTGTACATGCAATGTTAATTAAAAGCTTAATGTTATTAGGTATAGCAGGAAAAAAAGAAAGTAAAGGGTAACTAAAGGAGTTGCTGAACTTCTGATTTTTTTCCACCATAAGTAATTAATTCCCAAAGAGGCCCTTTAAAGTGAAGAAAGAGAATTAAAGAAACCGTTAAGAGATTTGAAAGGTGATTCTGAATGACATATTCCGACTAAGGAGAGTCTCCTGCTGCTTCAAAGGATGAGGAAACAAGCACGTTACTATTTTCTCCTACCCCCTCCAAACCTCAAGTAGTTCTCATCGTATTACTTAGACAGGGACAGGCTTCCTGACAGGTGCATCCTGCTCTGAGACGTAAGCGCTGCAGGTGACCAGTCTGAATCCTGTACTGATGGGAATTCACCACCCCTCATTTTTTAACCAGCGTCTAGTCCTCCCAGCACTCTCTGTCTGGAGTCGCCCTGCCCGTCCCCTGCCCTCCAGGCTTCCCGGGAAGAACGCATGGGAAGGGGGTTCCCTGACGACTCGGCACCTTCCCTCCACACGAGGAACCACGGGCTCCGGAGAAAGTCCTGGTCCTGCCTTCTTTTCCCTGGACCGCGCAGACCCTGCCTTCCCTCCCGGAGACCTACCGTGGAGGGGGCTGAGGCCCAGTGGGAATTCCCGTCGTTTGTCTGCTTCTGCTTGAGCTCTTCTGCTCAGAGCTGCAGAGTCTTTACTCGGAGCTTCAGGCCGACCGCGTGCTGGGCCTTAGTGGGTGGTAGTTTCTAGGCTTGTAAGTGAAGGCTTTTCTACTGGACATTGATTGCCCTTACTCTGTCTTGGAATACTTTTCTGTTCCATTTGTTTGTTCTTATTATAAATACCAATTGCTCTTATGTTTGATCTTCCTCTGCCTTCTATGCCTCTAAAAATCAACTGTATACTTTTACTCTTTCCCATATCTTTTTTTTTTATGCTGTATGGCGGGGTCACATTTCATTATTTTTCCACGTGAATATCCTGTTAGTAACAGCACCATTTGTTGAATTTTTGTTTCTTTTGCTTGTTTGTTTTGGGGAAGTACATGGACCAGGAATCGAACCCAGGTCCCCCATGTGACAGGAGAGAATTCAACCACACACCCCGATATCATTTTATATATAATTTATTTCTGCCTGTGTGCCAGGTCTCTGTGTTTTCAGTCATTTTCCCTGATTTTTCTGTGGCATGTAAAGTAACTTCTGTGTCTGTGACTTTTTACATTGCTCCTCAGTTTTCCCTAACCTGAGTCATCTCTTCTCCTCCTTGTGCATCTCACAATCTCCTCCTTAAACTCAGAGGTTCCTCCTGGACCACTTTTTCCTCAGAGGTCACGACCGTGATTTCCTTGGACCACAGAGCCTATCTGTCCAAGCCCCCTCTGGGTAGCGACTTCTGTACGTTGTCCATGTGACTCTTGTTTATCGTCCTTTCCGGCTTCCTCACCCCCACTCCACATCCCCCACTTTGGTGCCGTACATTGTGCAGCTGGCAGTGAGCAGTGTGGGCTGGCGAGGAGGTAAGCGTCTTACAACTGCTGCCAGCACTTTATATCCTTTGTCCACAGCTCTTCGCTCTTGGCACGGAGTGGGCGTGTGACCTGACAGCAGCCTCCTGACCTCACCCAGCCACCGCCCCGCCCTTCACTCCAGTCACCTCTGCAGCCTCCGTGGGCCAGAAGCATAACAATGGGGTACCTCGGGCAGCGCTGTCTCCTCGTGGGTGTACAGGGAGGTTCTCGCGGGTCTGCAGGGAGGTTCTCACGGGTCTGCAGGGAGGTTCTCATAGGTCTGCAGGGAGGTTCTCACGGGTCTGCAGGGAGGTTCTCTCAGGTCTGCAGGGAGGTTCTCA
>PVIY010038155.1:0-24103 GCA_004026745.1 Myrmecophaga tridactyla | reverse complement strand
GGCTAGAACTTCCAGCACAATGTTAAATAACAACAGTGATGGTGGACATCCTTGTCTTGTTCCTGATCTTAAGGGGAAAGCTCTCGGTCTTTCCCCATTGAGGATTGTGGGTTTTTCATATATTCCCTTTATCATGTTGAGGAATTTCCCTTCTCAAAGAATAGAAAATGTATGTCTCTACAACACTGTGACAGTTGAAATTATTATGTCCACAGAAAAGCCATATTTTAATTCAGATCCAATTCTTGTGAGGCCAGACCTATTGTTTAGCATGGGAAACTTTGATTGGATTGTTTCCAAGGAGATTGAAACAGAGTCATGGGATCCTTATACCTCTAATTTATCAGCAACACACCAGGAACAACTCATTTAAATAAAAGCACAACTGTTTTCTCTCCTACTGGAAGGGCTTAAAAATCACAGCATCCTGGGATTTTATTTTCATTTCCATACTGTTTGCTTTGTGATGTCATCATCATGAAGGAATCACCAGGACTGCTTTATATCCACTGTTGCATCTGCGATTGTTTCTTCATGATGATAGTCTACCAGCATTCCCCTTATTTGGATTAAATAACACCTTAAGAAACATATATTAAAAAAGAAAATAAAGATATCATTGAGGACACATTTTATAGTAACTGATACAATTTTTTAAAGTTTTTTCTTGAGAATTATTATAATAGTTCAAATATATTGATGTCTATAGATAGAAAAGTACCCATTAAAGCATTGGGCATCCTTTATTTAAAAAATGTTAAAAGCATGTTAAACAACACAGACTTTTGCACACTGATGTTCATAGCAGCATTATCTACAATTTCCAAAAGATGGAAACCAAACGCCCATCAACAGACAAGTGGATTAACAAAATGTGGTATATTACATATTAACAAAATGTGGTATATATATATATACTGATGGAATGTTATGCAGCAGGAAGATGAAATGATATCCTGAAGCATATGGTAAGATTGATGAGCCTTGAGGACATAATACTGAGTGAAATAAGCCAGAGACAAAATGATAGATACAGTATGACTACACTTTTATGACCATAGTAAAGGTAAAATTGGAAGCTTATAATATAGATTATAGGGGATTTGGAGATACACAGACCCTAGACGTGGCTGGATGGTTATCTAATGAGGTTGAACTCAAATGTAAGGGAATAGACAGAAGTGAGGGTGGTTCTATAGTGGCTCTATAAGTAATATTACCATATTGAAGGTAAACATGATTTAAAGGGGTTGTATAGACTTTGTGTCCCATTGATTAACGCTACAAATATAAATATGTTCTTGCATGAACTTCTCCAAAGGTATGATTCATGTACAAAGAATTCAGGGTATGGGGGAAAACTTCTATTGCATGTTATAGGATATGCTTAACAGGAAAACATCAGTAATACCACAGCAACACCAAAGGTAAATAATGTTTGGAGGGGCAAGAGTTGAGAGGAGGTTTAGAGCTCCTATTTGGTGAGGGTGTGTTTACTGGTTATCTTTCTCTTGGAAACAATGAAATTATCTAAAACTGAAAATGTTGACGGACTGTGAACTTTAGACATTATACGTGATATCTAACGAATGCAGATGGCTGAAGTATGCACTCACTGAGAAGTAGACTGGAAAATGATGGTGTGTATATATGCTCAAATATTGTGTTGCTACAAAAAGGAATAAAATTGTGAGTGACATCCTGAATGAACATGTGGGACAATTGGTGAGGCAAAATAAGCTAGAAACAAAAGAGCAGTAAGAAAACAGTGGCCTAGATTGTAAGTTCTTGTAGCAGTCACATTTTTGTCTGGAGTGGTAATTCTTATACCTGGATTTTGTGAGGCTATTTTATAAATGTATAACCTGGTATCCAGAGATAAGAATGAAGGCAATTAGGTTGGGTTTAAGGTAATTCACAACACAGAGGTTAGGAAGACATTGTCTATATTTTAGAACCTCACCTACTCTTTGAGACTAAAAGAAGAAAGGTTTATTTTGTCCAGAACCTACATCTTCTGTAGCACATAATCTAACTCAACCTGTCTGGATAGCTCACTTAGAGAATTGAAACATAGGAATCCCAGAAGAAGAATGAGAGCTTTTAATCCTATATAGCTTAATGGAATGCCTGGATACATCCCACAATATATCAAGTAGATAATCAAAAAGTACTAGTAAAGTTTCTTGAGGGAGATGAATAGGAGAAAAAATATGGAACTATTAAGCTTTACCACCACAGAAAACCTCATATTGTGTCAAACATTAGTGACACCCAAATAAATAAGCCAAGCCCTTGATCTTGAGGCTTACTCTTGTGAAGCTTATGTAGGCAGTGGAGAAGCTCAGCCTACCTCTCTATATATGCCTAAGAGTCACCTCTGAGGACCTCTTTTGTTGCTCAGATGTGGCTTCACTCTATGCCCAAAACTGCAAGTGAAATCATTGCCCATCTCCCCTTCATGGGACATGACATCCAGAGGTGAAAGTCTCCATGGTGCTGTGGGAGATAACTCCCAGGGATGAGTCTGGCCCTGGCACAATGGGCTCAACAATGTCATCCTGACCAAAAAGGGGAAAAGAAGTGTGACAAATAAGGTGTCAGTGGCTGAGAGAGTTCAAATAGAGTCTAGAGGCTACTCTGGAGGTCGGTCTTATAAAAGCTTCAGTTAGACATTGCTACCTATCATAACTTGCCAAACCCTAACCTAAACCATTCCAGCCAACCCTAAAGAATACCTAGAGCAATATATGAGATCCTACAAAGGTTCCATGCATTACAGTAACTTTCTGGAAACCCACAACCTCCAATTGTGTCTCTGGACCAGATAAGTCTGGAGAGGTGCCAGCCTCTCCAGAACATCAGCTAGTTCCAGCTACTTGCACCTTATTATCGACAGCTCTTTCCAAGATAAAAAGGTAAGAATGGGCATAGCCCAAATACCTCTGAAAATTGGGAAAAAGATCAAAGGTGATGATGGGATTATATAGAGAAGGTAGGTGCTAGCAAACATGTATGATTGTTGAATCATTATATTGATATTTCCTCTAGTCTCCAGTATCTTAGAACAGCTAGAAGTAAAAACCAAAATTGGAATTTTGGAATTGTAACCCTGAAATCTGAAATTTGTTCTACAACTAATTGTTGTGCTGTGCTTTGAAATTTATTACTTTTTTGTGTATATGTTATTTTTCACAAAAAATTAAAAAAAGTAATGATAAAAAGCATATATTCCTCTTAACATCCAATGTCCTAGAGAAGCTAGTAGGAGAAGTCTGAGATGATGGTATGGTAGCCCATGACAAACTCTGGGATCTGTCCTGTAACTACTTGCTGAAGAGTGCTTTGAAAAGTATTGCTTTTTTCTTTCGTTGCTTTGTATATATATTATGCTATACAACACAAACTTTAAGAAGCACATTAAACAATAATGCTGTATGAAGGAGTCAGCAACATAAGAATTATTTTTTCATTTTTTATATTAATTTTCCTTCTACAATGTTGCTGTTAAATTTATTAAAGGAATATTATACTTTTTTCAGTTGAGCCAATTTCCCTTGATATATGTGTGGATTTGGTTTGGCATCCAGGTGCTGTGAGATCTGGAAAGGGCAGGGGACAGGATTTCCTGCAAGAACCCCAGGGGTGGGCATCAGAAGGGGCTGTGAGGACAGCTGAGAAGAGTGTCCTGGGGTGGGGAAGTGTGGTGTCCTGGGAAAGGCCTGCAGGCCTGCCTGTCTTAGGGAAAACTCCTCTTCCTTATGTAAGGGTGTGTCTTGATGTAGGAACATCCTGAACCCAGAAACATGAAGAATAGGAGGCTGTTGCTAGTGGAGGGGAAGGACCAGAGTGAGCTCAGGTGAGGGAGATGGGTCAGGGGAGGATAAGGCAAGTAGCCTCCCAGCATCAGATTTGGAAAAGGGCATGACAGAAGGAGGGGAGGCCTGGGAGGTCATGCACAAATGTTGACCTTCTCTGACAGCCTTACTGTGCTCACAGGATCATGTCCAGGGAGACTCCAACATGTGAAGACTTTGAATGTTTATTCTCCTTGAGCAGAGTGTGGCTGGGACTAGCCCCTCCACTCCCTTTGTTTTCTGGGACCTGAGTACAGGTCCTGCAGGGGTGAATATGTGAGACTGAGATGCTGTCACAGCAGGGACTCACTTGAAAGACTTCTGAGAAGCAGTGCCAACATTAGAGCCTGGAAGAGGCTCAGAACCTCAGGGGAGAGGAAAGCAGGGTGAGGATGGGTTGTCATCTTCACCCTAGGATTCTGGGCATGGTTGGAGCTCAGTCTTTGGAGTCAGACAGCTAATGTCTCAGTATCTGGTCTTGGTATCAGGCAGAGGGAGGTAGCAAGGGGACAGGCATAGAGGATGTTTGGGTCTCACTTCCCCATTTGTCTGGAGCACTATGGGGACCCCAATGCTGGCATCAGCTGTTGGGCCATAATATACAACCTTGTCCCCAGGATGGAACTCTGAAGATGTTCAGAGAGGCTGTGCTGCCCAACTAAGGGCTGGAGAACTGAGCTGGGACCCCTGAGGGCTGAGAAATTCCCAGCATCATAGGCTGGAGCACCTCAGGGAGCTGTTGGTACCTGCCAGCACCTAGTGCTCCAAGGTAGCTGCTCCCCTTGCAAGCCCTGGTGAGGGTCTGTCCAGGAGACTCTGACATGGAGCTTTCATGAATATACCCAGACTGTTTCCCAGATCCTGAAATAAGAAATGGGACACACAGGGTTGGTGAGTTTGGAGTCATTGTCATGTCACCTCCTCAGGACAAAAGGTACATGGCAATACCTGAGCCCTCACCTTGTCCCTTCTCCAGACCCCCTGACAGCTGGTCACCCTGACAAGCTGGTCACTTGTTAGGCACATAGGGAATCATGGGGAAAGAAAATGTTTGGGTAAATATAAGTCAATAGCTGGCAAGTGCTGCCGGTGACCACTGGCACTAAGTCAGGGACAGTTTTTGATGGAGTTTTAAGTTCTTGATGGATAGCATCAAGTTAGAAGATTCATGGACAAAAGAACTTGGTATTTAAGTAGGAGTGTAACACCATACTTGGGAGCTTGGGGAAACCCTTCCATCATATATCCTTTAAGAATTATTTTCACAGCATATTTATTGCTTTTTTCTTCACTTTTGCTTTGGAGTCCAAATGAAAAATTACAGGCAAAACTGGGCAGGAATAATCCTTCCTCCTGCCTGAATTGAGGTTTGGGTGTACAGTGAAGACAGGAGAATGCCACTGGGCATGATGGTGGGGATATTTCCATGAAGTGGGAGACAGGATGCTGGACAGAATATTAAAGGCTGAGAACATCAGTCACTGTGTGTGTGCCCAGGCAACTCCACCTGTTGACATTATCAAAGAAGAATATTTGTGAATATGTAAAGAATGACACTTTCTCCCTTCTGTGCCCTTCTCATCTCCCCATTTATTTCCTTAGTTTGTTTAAGATACTGGTCCATCAATATAATCATCAGTTTCCTGAAAACACTCTGGTCCTTTTCCTTCTTGTCTCTTATTCTGACTCACTGCATTTTACCCCGTCCTGTCTAAATCACCTACTATTTGTTCTTCACCTGAATCAACACACTGAATAAAGTTGTAAATGGAATTAATCACCACGTGGACTGCTTTCACTTTAACTTCATGAAGATTTCCCTCAAGGGCATCCAAGGAGCAGCTGTGTCATCATCCTCACCATCTCTCCCCCATTAATGTTTCTTTCCCTGTCTGCAAATTTTTTGAATGCTACTGTTTCTTTGCAATTATAAAAATTCCCACACCCTTATTCTAAACTCAGAAAATATCTCTCAGAAAATAACCTACTACATCTTTAGGACATGGTGAGACACATCAGAGCTCTCTACTGAGTCTCCATTTTCATATCTCTATCTCCAACCTTTATCTCATTCCATAGCAAGACGTTGGTGGAATCAGACAAAATCCATGCAAATATATTCTAGGTGCTGTCTGACTGACATTCTCTCTACTTTGGCCCATATTTGCTCAAAGCCTATATAGAAAGATGGCAAATGCATTAAATCTGAATAAGTTGGGTGTCTTTAGAGACAGAGAAGCTCATGATGTCATGAGTGACATCAAAGTTGAAGGGAAGTCAGACATCACTGAAGAAACTATTGGTCCAACAACACAAGGGCTACCAGAATGGTTTACTAGCTGTCCAGCTCAGGACCTTCATCTCAAGAATATCACACACCCCCTGCTGGCCACTGTGATTCTCTTTCAATGCAAAGTTTGATTCAGGGAATTCCCCATTTGGTAGATTTAGAATCTACCAAGGTGAGCAAAATATCCCCCAAAACTCACATTCCAGAGTTTAGACTCATTGAGTTCTTATTTCAGCAGCTTTGTGATGTTCTCAAAATTTACTTTGATACTTAAAAAATTGTAATTTACGAGTCATAATTGTAAGATATCAAGGACATTATATTTGTTGGCAGAGAAGTTATTCTATCATCCAGAAGTAGAAAATGTAGAACTTTTTTTTGGAAGACCAGTTTCATTCTTGGGAGGAAAACCTGCACTGCATTTCAGAGCACTAGGAATATAGAGACCTCAAAAGACTCCACTGTAGTTGAGGAATAGCAGTAGTGCCTTCTTCCACCAGAGAACCCACCCTGTGTCCACCCCAGCTGCATTTTTCAATGCAGGGTTAATACTGCAGGTGGAGGGACATTTCCCCTCAAGACCAGGCCACTAACACCAGCATGCAGCACAGACAGAGAATCTCAAAATATAAACCTCCTTGGAGGTGTGCTCCAGTTTGCATTTAGGTGCCAGAGAAGCCCCTTCCTTGATTGTGTATAAGCCCAATAATCCCACAAAATCTCTTTAGGAGAACATTACATGTTGATATGCTTGATGATATGCTTCAGATCAAGAGAGCCAGGTTGTTCCAGCCATGAAGATAGAAACATGCAGTGAGCTCAGGAGGACTTTCTTATTCAGGAGGAGAAGCTCAGAGATAAAATCTGCTCAACTATGGTCCCCACCACACAACTGTTGCAGGGTTTCTGTATAACTCATCATCACATGATCAGTGACAATATCACCAAACACGGAACTTGCCAACACAAGGGAGGTTGTTTCACTTATCCAGAGGGGCAGAACTGGGAAGGAGGCATGTGCAGCAGCTCAGAGGAAATGCCAGGCCAGGACTGTAATCTGTGAGGGTACCTGTAGGACTCAGGGGATTTGTGCTTAGTCAAGGAGGATTAGAGTGCCATCCCAGCTGTCTCCAGCCTAGACACACTGAGTGACTCTAGAGGCACCATCAAATGATTTTGGTCAGCTCTGATTATCAAGCCAGGGAAGATTCCAGAATTAATGAAGAACATAAACATTGATCTTCCCACAGTAGGAACAAATTAAGTTAAACAATACTGAGAGCAACACCTATGAAAGGGGAATTGAAAGAGGAAGAGCCAAGGTGCTCCTGGTGGGACATTTCCAGAGGCCCTTCAGGCAGCTCCTTGTTCAGGGATAAAAGTGAGAAAGGGAGGAATGCAGACCAGCATACATGGTCCCCAGAGTCTGATTCCTGAAGCACCAGAGAGATTATGCAACTTCCTTACATCTCCCTGATCCTACTCCAAGGCTTTTCTGGTGTTACAATTTCTTCCTTTGTCTCAATCCTCAATCCCTCAGTGTCTCTGGCTAATCTGTGC
Organism: Myrmecophaga tridactyla; assembly: GCA_004026745.1. Classification (NCBI taxonomy): domain Eukaryota; kingdom Metazoa; phylum Chordata; class Mammalia; order Pilosa; family Myrmecophagidae; genus Myrmecophaga; species Myrmecophaga tridactyla. Next base: position 16,396 of record PVIY010038155.1, on the reverse strand, counting down.
CTTGGGATAAGCAATAAATCATCTTAATTGAGGAGCTTATTACAAAGCAGGATTCAGGTAGATGAAGGTGGCCTGATCCTAGGTTTCCCAGTGCCTGCTGGGAAGTCAAAGACAGAGACCAATGACTCTGGGAGAGGGCATTATTAGGTGAACATATCCAGAGACACTGGGAAGAAAAGAAGAGCTTCCAGGGCCAGTTTGGAGTTATTAGGTGTGGGAACAAGGAAGGCAGAGAGCTTGTCTGGAAAAGAGACAACTTGGGACTTGATGATTTCAGGTGGACAATGATAAGCTCTCAGTCAACACACATGTGTGAGTCATGTTCAGGCCTGGGACTGGGCATGAGGTGGGGTGGTCTCCTTCCTCATCCACTAGCCCCTTGAAGGGGGGAATTTTTGCTAAGAACAAATTTTCTTCCAAGGTAGACATGATCATGATAAAAAATATTAACAATGGATCAAATACATGGTTGGATGTATGAAAAGTACACTTTTTGACATCCAGTGTTACCAGGAAAATCAAGTGCTGGCTGAAGAATTGTGTACAGAATCCCACTTCAGAGAGAAGGTGATTGCACTAGGCTGGGGGAATCAAGGGTTGGTTTTAGTCTCAATTCCTTGTGGGTCTGAAGCTCTTTGTAAGAGTCATAAATACCATGACATGTACAACAGTAATAATCAGCCTTGTCCTCAATGGATATGTCAGAAGTAAGCAGAACCCCAGAATTGGTTAAGGCATTTCTGAATCCAGTAAATCAGTGGTGGACCACAGATTCCTGGTGCTTATTTGAGTCCATGTGGAATGTAAGATGACAAAGGGGAGGACTCCCAGACTTCAGTCGGTACCAGTGTAATCAGAAGCCCCCCTCACTGAAGCCACTACTCAGGATGCAGTTGAGTCCCACAAACATTCCCGGAGCTTTGGAGAGGGAGGATGGCTGAGAGAGTGCAGGCTGGGAAATGAAACATCCAAACACTGAACACACATGGATGATGAGTCAGGGACCAGGGTGAGCCAGCTGGGAGGTCTGAGGAAGAAGGGACTCAGATGGGTAAGCAGTTGTCCTGTGTCTCAGGCCTGTCCCCACATGCCTATGCAAAGAGAAAGGAGCACAAGGAGAAGAAGTGTTCACACCATGGTACACAGAGCACACTGAGCCCCACAGTGTATCTGGACTGCCCCAGGCTTCCTTTTCTCTCTCCCTCTCTACCAGAGCTGGGACTGTTTTGCAAGTTCATTTCCTGATGATGGAACTCAGCTCCCTTAGGAGAGCCCTGAGAACAAGCAATTGTTTAGGCAGTGCAAAAAATTTACTTGCTTGGGGGACTTTTCCAGGACAGGGGTGAAAAAGATACTGAATCCCAAGCAGTGAGCAAAGGACTCAGCCTCCAGGACCAGGGCCCCTTTGATTGAATTGTCCCTATCGAGCCTCAGTATAGGAACCCCAAGACAGACACAAATAATCCCATGCTTTATGCAAAGCAAAACCTTTGCACACCCCAAGTACATGAGAGACCAACTGATTTCCACCACCTCATGTGGTGTCCAGGCATCAGTGTCTTATTCCTTGATACTCTACTTCTAGATGCTGTACTGGATTCCAAATCAGTGCTTCACTCCAGAAGGAGCTTAGGCCCCTGGGAGCTGCAAACATGTGCATGAACTACAACATCACCTGTTCACACATCCAGACATGCTGCCAAGACTATGTAACCTCATGGATAAGAGGTCAAGGTGGCACAGAAGTGTGGTCATATGGCCTGGTTTGAAAAGTGGGTAGAGGCTCTTCAAAGGAACAGAATAGAATTGGAATTTCTCAAGGAATGAAAATATCTTGACAAGTTCAAAAGATGACATTCACTGAAAGATCCAAAGGACTTGCTAAGATTTGGAGAGTGAATAGACAGAAAATGCACCCCCTCTCACTCTACCACACACTTGTTTTCATTGTGCAAATGGCCCCCATGCTTAGGCTCCCAAGTTCTTTAGTAAATAGCCCAGGACCACACTCATCATCTTCCCTGGGGCACTCCCTATCCATGACCTGCAGAGAGAGCTTTCTCCTTCCATTCAGTCAGGGCCCACAGGTTAAAAGTTCTTTGGTGGTTCCTTATGGCTGTTTCCTGAAGGATCCAAACCCCTTAGCAGTCCCTGACATGCCCTTCACTCTCTGGCCTCTGCCCACTCCCACAGCCCATCTCACAGCACCCTCTCCTTGTTCTCATTTTCCAGCCACACTCACTACTTTGTCCATTGCAACTCTGAGCTCTTCTCCCTTCCAATGTGGCACACTAGCTCCTTCTCTGCCTGTTGGGATTAGATGAGCTTCCATGTGAACTCATGATGGAAGCTTCCACTTTGGTAACTTGATAAACTGTTTAAAATAGGGCATGTGCCCATCAACACAGATAGGGAGAGAGGTTTTTTTCAAATATTTTTATTATGGATATTTTTGAAGTTAACAAATATGAAAAATACTATGCTGAATCATTTTCTCCGTTGTCCACTTTTACCCATCATCACTATGATTCTTCTGCTTAATCTTTTACTCTTCACCCTCCTCAAACAACCCCTCTGCTCAAGAACTTTAAGGCAAATATGAGACATATCACTTAACTGATACATGATTGAGCATGTACATACATATTTTATGTTCCCAAAATCTTGTACATTAAAGCATTGGATTCCAACTCCTGTCCCATAAATTATTTGTGTTTTTGTTTCCATAATGTATACCTAAATATCGAACTGATTAGAAATTGAAGGAATTAAGGTGGATCTTAAAATTTACAGTAGAAAGGATCATGTTTCTTAGAATTAAGTACAGAATGGCTCATACATTCTCAGACTATCATTCATTGACTCCCTTCATCCACTTCTCCCATTGCAAACACATCACTTACTTGGACAGTGAGTTTCAAACTACTTCATTTGTACATTGAGACATTTCCTACTAGTGTCCTTTGTGGGTGAAAGTTAGATTTATGGAGTGGAATATCAGAATTTTTACTACATGGTAGATTTTGAGATCTTGTTCATGAATACCTATCTTATAGGATTTTAGCTAAGTGGAACATTAGCAGACATTCCCAAACTATCCCATATACTGCAGTTTATTTGCTCATGGACTTTGTCTTCTTGGCTCAGAATTTGCTCTGCCATCTACAGACTACCTGTGAGTTCTTACTCAGGATGTGAGAGCCCATCTCCACCTTCTATACCTTCTCCAGTCCATCATATGGGTCACCTGTCCAGGGTTCTAGTCACTGCCTCACATATGCTGTTAAGGAAGCCATCCAGAGCACAAGTCCATGTTCCTCTCCTGTTCTCTGGAGCTGGGGTCAGAGTTTGTCCTTGGCATCTCCTCTCTAATGAACTGAAATATATAATCTGAGAGTGTTCAGCAAACAATAAGCATGATGTTTGCTTCACACTGAATTTCTTTCTGGGATTTCAATTTAGGTGAGACCATATGCTCATTAAATAAATGCGCATTGTTTGTACTTAGTGTCAGGAAACAGTCTCAGGACCATAACTACATTGATGGCAAAACAGAAAATAATCCCTGTTGTCATGAAGGTTTTTCCCAACTTAGAATTCCACGGTGGGGAAATTTACTATCCATGGAGCAGTGATCTTATGGTTGACCTCATATCCTGGCCAGTTCCTCACACTGGGAATATGGAGCCCATTGCTGACTGTTGAGTACCTTCTCTCCCTTGGGAAGTTGACACAGAATTTCTCCACAATGCCCACAGCCTTCCCTCCATCTGTTTACCTTCCCCAGGCTTCCTCACCTGCCTGAGTGTGGATGCCCATTACTGCTCACTTGTGACACCCAGAGACCCTGGGTATGGTCTCCTCCAACATTTGTCATCATTTTATTCCTTCTTTATTCAATAGTCAGGGGAAAAGGCAACTCTCTGTTTAAATATAGCCTTAGATTGTCTAACTGACCACATCAGTAAAATCTTTAGGGTCAAGATCTAGATGTCTCTGGGCTTGTCTTTCATTTCACCCCCAGCCTCATGCCTCAGCTCCCCCTCCTTGTGGACTAGTGAAAAGTCCAAGGAGGTTATTGTTGTGAAAGGGATTCTCAACCCCAGGCCACAGTTCTCCTTCTCTGTGAGCCTTTCAGTCCTCCTGTCCCCAGCCCCTGCCCTCATCCTCCAAGACCATTTAACATGGGGCTTCATGGAGAAGGCTGAGTGCTGGGATCAGTGGGCATTAATGTTCTCCTATGAATAACTTTCCCAGGAAACCTCTGGGAAAATGTGAAATTTCAGTGCTTAGGTGACTACTATTTTAAATAAAAACCAATCTCATATTAGGAACTGAGAAAAGACAAGAATGAGACATCACTCCCCAACTTGTGACACCCATTTAGATTCCCATAGCAGGGATTGTAAATTGTGATGTCACTTCAGAGTTACTTTAAATCTCACATTTTTCCCACTTGGTAGGAGAAATATGTCCTTAACTTAAGCAGGTGCTCAGGGTACATGGAGGTAAATGGAGATTCTGCAGCATTTGAAACAAAATCATTGTTAATTAGGACAATCTGGAGAATGTGACACTTTGGAGAGCCTGGGGGAACAGTCCTCATGTTCCCTTAATTAGAACTGTGATGAAGGAGAAGCTGGTCCTTCTATAGCCACTTGTGATTTTAGGCAAAACCCTAAGACCTACTGGGTTATTACAGAAAAGCAAATAAATGAAGTAGGATGGAAGTTCTAAAAACTCATGGATTTCTACATGACCCTCACTTCTTTGAATGGTAATAATGAATCAGCAGTGTGTGGATTTATTGCCATACACAGCTCCATGCACTGCATAATCATGTTTTTTTCTCTACAACAAGTTGGCCTCCTATGGATGGGGAGGGAGGTCCTCAAGGTCTGGTCCCATGTGTAGTAGAGACTGAACCAGGCCCAGAGGGCCTGTCCTTGCCATACTCCTTCCACCATCATGCCATCCTGGGCTAATATCCAAGGTCTCAGCAATGACAGCCATTCAGAGCAGAGAGTCCCGTCCTGTCTTGAATGTCCACATGGGCTATCAGTGGAGGGAGTGATTCCACCAGGGCTTCCTTCTGCCCATGAGCCACTTCACTTTGGGGAGGACAATGGTGGGCCCTCTCAAAGCCTCAGGGGCAGAGGCAGCCCTGCCACTCTCATCCTGCTGTATAAAAATGTTTCCATTTTATTTTTACCATCTCATAGAGGTATGTTGATCTAAGCCCTTTGGACACTTTGAGGAGATTGGGGTGTGGTGAATGATAGGAGGAGCTCAGTGTGCACATGGGACAGTGAGGAGTCAGGGTCAAGGCTCAGATTTCCATGTATGTGTGGATGGATCACAAATACTCTGTGTGGATGGATCACAAATACTCTGTGTGGATGGATCACAAATACTGAATAAGGATGAAAGTAACAGTATCTGATGGGCAGTCCTGCTGAGTGCACCTGTGAATGGCTCTACATAGCCTGGAAACTAAACATCCACCATGAGGCTAGTGATTTGGGACAACCACATCTGTCCACATACAATCCCACATGCTACAAGAATTCCTGAGAAAATATTCTGCAACACAAAGGATCTTGTGCTGTGAGTCACAAACAGGCATGATCAGAGAGCACAGAGACAAACTCTTCTCTGACACAAGCAGTGAATGACCCACACTCCTGGGTAGGTGGAGTCTGCAGGCAGGTGAGAAGGTTCCCTCAAGCTGCTGATTAAACCAGTGGGAGGGAGGAGGGGACAGAGCACATCAGTGGGAGGTTTTCATCTCACTTCCCCTCTATGTCACTATGCATTACACATAGCTGCTACTACTGTCATGGTCTGCCTCACAGAAATAGGCAACCTTGTCCTCAGGTTGGAGGTCATTGATGGGTAAGTAGTGGTCAGCCCCAGAGCTGGAGCCCAAGAAGCAATTGGGGATCCCATCCCCATTGGATCCAGACATCCCACTACTTCCTACTTCCATCATGAACTGGGGCCTATTCTCTGGTTTCTGCTGGTGCCATGTAATATAGTAGGTGTGCTCACTGCTCAGGGTGCAGGTGAGCTTGACTGAGGCCCCCAGGGGGATACTGAGGGCAGTTGCACCAGCACAGGGTAGGAGAGGGACCTAGCAAACACAGAAACCAATTAGGGCCTGGGGGAAGTGTGGAAGTGAAGGACATTTGTTACTTGTGAGTATCTCCCAGTACTCTTGGCATCAAGATGCTGAGGACAGTACTGACCTGTGCAGTGGACAAGGACAGTGAAGGGCTGAGTGGCATTCAGGCCATAGTGCAGACACCAGAGCTCTAATGGGGCAGACACTGCCCATGCCTCCCTTATTCCCTCAGTCCCCAGGGGGCAGGGGCCTACAGGCAAATGGTCTCCCCTCCCCCTGGCTGCCTCCCCTTCCTTGGGCCCCAGAGAGGCCTCAGTGGCTGGTGTCATTGCTAGGTGTGCAGGGCCTGGGCTGGGCCTGGCTGAGGTTCCCAGGGCCCATAGAGGGCCCATCTGTGGGACCCAGTGAGCCAGAACGGAGGTAAGGCAGGGGTCAGGTGTCCCAGTTGAGGGCTTTCAGACCCTCAGCAGCAGGCCCACAGTGCCCCCACTGCTCAGGCCCAGCTCTATTGTGTATGGGGTCAGATGACTGTGTCCCTGACAGAGGTTCTTGCCCCCCTTCTGGGACCTGACCTCTGCCCATCCCTGCCAACTACCTAGACTCCACCTCTACTTTCCTATTTGGGCCATTTCAATAGGAATTAGAAATTCTTCCCACTTTTGAAGGAGTCCTCAGGGGACAGCATATCTCACACACACTACATGGCTTAGAAACATACATTGCCCCAAAACTGGGACAGTCTAGTCAGGAACTCACTTCTGGGCTGCTCACAAGACGAGGGGCCTCTTCCTATTTTATCCCTCACATGATCAGATGAAGGGGAAGATGGGAGAGTTTAGAAGAATAAATGAGCATGTCACATGGTTCAATAAATTCAATGAAAAATGAGGACAACTCAGGAAATAGAAGGTTGCAGTGTGGGTGATAAAGGAGAATCAGCCAACCTGTCCCTGACAAAGGGATTAGAGGTTCTACATGGGGAAGGAGTTGTGAGTGCCAACGTCCAAGGAAGGATCTGGAGTAATATCTGTGGCTTTCCTGATATTGAGACATGATACTTAACTGAAGAGGCCTGGGGGAAGAAGAGGCATAGAAAGAGAGGGGACTGAGGATTTAAAAGGGCATCAAGAGTAAGATCTGGGATGGTGAGAGGGTGTGGATAGTCAGTGCTTAAGAATGTAGGGGAGAAGCCAATGGGAGGTGGGACAAGAGGCTGAGGGAAGTTCAGGCAGAGATGAGTGCCATTTTGGTTTTCTTGTTGCTAAAAAAAAAAGGAGCCCCTCATACTTTCTGTCCTCTTGCCATAGTCCTTTCTTACCTACTTTCTGCCTGCACAGGGCACTTCTTTTTTGATCTAAGTCATTCATTTTCTCAGTTCAGGATTATACTGTTTCATTTCTGCTGTGAACTCCCCCTTTTTTATGTGATTCTTATGGATTATTATTATTAAAAATGACTATAAATTTTGTCAGTGGAGGTTCTAGTTAGAAATCCAGAGCCACAGGTCCCATTCCAGATTCCCTGAGTTGGAATCCTCATTGTAACCCCACCCCACAGGACCTGTGTGATCACTAGAGATAGAGGATCCTGCTCTAATACACCCTGTGGGGCCTGGTTGTGGATTGTTTATAACATGTCAGCCTAGTTGGCTTCCAACCCACAGGCCCAGGGACTTCCTGCTTTATGTTCCATGCTTTCACTTCAAGGGAGTAGAAGTGAACTTGGGGCTTCCTATGGAAAATGACCATCATTAATCCCTGGCATCAGAAAATCCATGAAAATTGCTGAAGGATATTCATAATAAAAATAAGATCATTGGATTCTTATCCCTATAATAATTGAGATCAGAGAAAAGCTACAATATTGGATTATTACTTACAATCAAACTGACATTAAACTGGGGTTCAGGACAGGGTGCACATAATGTTCTGCCAGGGCAGCAAGCCATACTCATTCCATGCTCCCTGCTCAGCCACTCCTGCTCACACTGTGTGCACCACAGCCAAGTCCAAAGAACCATGGGCCAGGTACAAGGAAGTCATGGAACCCAGTTGATGTGGGTGCCTGGCAGGAGGAAGCACACACAGAAAAATTGCTTCCTAGCAGTTGTCAGTGCTGCCAGCAGCCAGGCACTGGGAAATTATACTGACTTGTGCCATTGGTCAGTGGAGTCCTATTCAGACTACTAGGCAGAGTTATAGAAATTCAGCAGCATTGTCTTCTCACGCATGTATGCTGAAGTTCTGGACACATCAAAAGGGAATATGGATGTGCCCAACTGTTTTAAAGGCAGTTACCTAAATTATCCTGGAAACCTATGGCAACACAAGGAGAATGCCCAGGTCTCCTTTTCTGTTGCATGGGAAGACAAAGAGGAAATCATAAAGGTGACTCTTGAAGAGTTGAGGCAATGAGTGTCCCACTTTGCTGCAACAATGAGGAAAATGGACAGGAAGATAGGAAATTGGGTAGTTGGTTATTTGCCCAAATGTGCACATGCTGTGGAGAACATGCCAGCATTGATGCCATTTGGACCTCCACCTCCCCAGACTTTGGTGTTAACCGTGTTCTGGTTTTCACAAAACCAGATGAAGCTTATTATCTCTGTGGGAGCCATGGTGAACAATGCAATGTACACAGCTAGATGGAAAAGCTGCAGGAGGTTGAGAAGGGATCATCAGACTTGAAAATGGAGGTAGTGATACCTTATATCACCACAAAGGAGAACATAGATATTTTCAAGATTCCAAAGATCACTTTCTGACTTCTTTTTTTGAAAGCAGGATAGGGTAGTAAGCCCCCCACCCAGAGTTTGAGGAGCTGTCTTTCAACTATTCTCTCTTGAAAGTATTTCATTTTGCAAAATGGGCACTCCCAAGTGCCTAGCACATTAAACCAGGGCATCCTCCTCAAGCACCTGATGGAGCATGTGCTTCATGGCAACGTGGCCTGCAGTGATATTATCCTGCAGTATGCTGCAATTGACTGTATAGGGTGGAATTGGCTGGTGACTGCACTGGCCACAGGCACATCCTTGGTTTGTATGATGGCTCCCCCATGGTTCCCACACCCAGTGTGCTCTAGGACTTGATTGATGGGTAGGCATCACAATTCTAGAGAGCAGGGCCAAGTGGCTGTCTGTGCTGGAAGAGAAGGACATGAAGCCAGTGGAAACTTGCAGTCTCCAGGTCCTTCTCATAATTCTGTCCATTGGCTTGCTGCTGAATACTTAAATCTAAAAATATGTCTAAGATACATCAATACCAGCATCCTTCTGGGCTCCATCTCATGTGACACTGACCTCATCTCATGCTTTATGGGCCAGAATTCTTCTGTTCCTGTGTACAAAGGAGAGATTCATGCATAGAACTTGGGCATGGCAGAGGAAGCCTGGAATAAGGAAGGAAACTTAGTCTGGGGGCAGAGGGGTGAGTGGGCATGCACCAAGCTGATTCGCTACCAGCCTACACACTTCTGAAATGACAAGAATGTGAAAAAGTGCAGAAGAGCATAGCTTGCCAATTTCCCTTGTGTCTGGGTGCACAAGGATTACTACAGGATCAACCTCAATACTGAGGGCCATCATCATGCTTGATGCAGTGACAGCACACTCAACCCCAAACCAGGTGTGAATTGGCAGCTCAGACACTCAGGCATCTACAACACTGTGGAAGACTTCAAGAAGTGATGGAAAGCGTGTATGGGCTGCAGGACAGCAAGGACCGGAGGAGCATGTGGTCCTCTTCCTGAAAATGGCTCAGCCCTGCCCAAATGAAGAGAATCCACAATATCATCCATACCAGCCTACTGATGCACCACATCCCCAACCTCATCTTAGAGGTGGGGGGGACTTAGTATTATTTCCTTTGTGGAAAGGTTGGGCTGTGCCTGTGAACTCAGGAGCTCTAAAGGTTGAAATCTGAGGAGAAAGACAGAAGCCAAGCCCTGCTAAAGGCTACAGAGCTTAGGAAATGGTAGCCAGGATCAGGGGGCAGTTTGAGTTCAAAGCAGCAGGATAACTGTCTCCTGGGTCACACATTCTGGACCTCTGACCTTCCAGTCATTCCCTACCTAGTATGTATTGAGGCGATTTTGCTTCTGGACCCACAATGATTCTTTGGTCATTGAGAAAGTAAGAAGAAAAAGGGTTCACTTCATTGACCCCATAAAGATAGACCAAGTTTAGAGCATTACACCTGGTTTTGGTTGCACAAGTGGCACTAGGAGGCAAAAGCTGATGTGGTGTTGCTCCCAGGCAGATTCAATGGGGCATGATGGGTCTGATGGACACATGGAGGGAGCTCTTGGGGCATGGGAGATGCACTCAGCTTTCTTACAGTGATGACCATTCTTCCTACACCCAGGGGGCTGTCCAGAACTCCTGAGGGAGGTCCCTACTGCAGAGGCTGTGCCTGGGAGCCCTGGGTACCAATCACCATGGTAACCCATAAAGTTTCCACAGCTCTGCATACAGGAGATACTGACCACAGGATCTGAGGCCTGCTCAGGAGCTTCCTGAACTGGAGTTATTTTTTGCTATATATGGGAGTTCCTACTTCTGGTGGTCCATGTAGAGTGGCAAACCTCCAAAGGGATGTGGAAGGAATGGAGGACATACCTCAATTCCTGTGAGCACAGCATGAACCACACACATGGGTCACCAGGGCTCCTGAGAGGCATCAGCTGTGGGAAATTCACATCAGTTGAACCTACCTCCACCCTTTTCTGGAGTAGGATCAGGGTTCCACAGCAATTATGGGCCATTTGCTGGTCTCAGGGCCCTAATTCTCACATGTCTAACCCCTCTCCCTGATATTACAACTGAAGACATAGGCACCAGAGAGTGATCCTGGTCAGCCCTGTGCATAGACTTCTCCCAGAACCCACATCCTCAGGTGCACCTCACATCTTCATAACTTCTGCTGGGCCACAGGACACCTCAGCCAGCCCCGGTCCCAGGTGATATAAGAGTAGATGACATCTATGCTCTGACCTTAATGTGCAGTGTTCAAGTTCTTGAGGACTGTCCATCCATTGGAGCCTCCCAGGCCTCTGACCCAAGGAGAATAGTACCAAAGGCAGAGAAACTTTCCTCCAAGAGGAATATCCCAATGCCCTAAGCTCTTATTTACCCCATATGGCCATCCAGGGGTAGAACTGGTAATTGTTTTGATAATAGACTTCTTCTCTGTTTATATGTTTGCTGTTTAGGCTCTGTTTTTCCCTCCCTGATAACTCAGAGACATTGAATGAGAAAATGGGGTAAGCCATTGTGAGCCAGAAACTATATCCATGTATATTCAGTACATATGGAATTTATTTTAATAAGAGAAAAGAGACATAGTCAGAGATTGTGAGGCCAAGGTGTTCTTCCAATTCCCCATCTGCCCTTGCCACCGTGAGCAGCACTGCTGTCCCAAATCACATAGAAATAGTTAGCTTTCTCCTTGACTACAGTCTCAGGAAATGCAATTATGCAGCATTGCTCGAGGTACCTTTGGAAACAGAGACTCAATTGAGGTTGCAGGTCCCTGCCGCTTGTCTGAGTCTGAGGAGTAGTACAGGAAGAACACAGGGGTGCTCCCTGCCCTCTGCTCATACCAATATATACTGCAGCTACCAACACTGATACCACTGCTCAGGGTACAGGTGAGTCTGACTGTTGTTCCCTGAGATGCTAAGAGGGAGAGTGGCTGAGTCAGTAGAGGCTGGGAGAGGGAACCTGTAAACGCAGACACACGTGGGAGATGGGATATGGACCAGGAAAGCTGCTTGAGTGCTGAGTTAGAGGGTCTGGCAAAGGCTGGAAGATTTCAGGGGTCTCTGAAGATTGTCTCTTCCTGTGCAGTGGGAGAGGAGCACAAGGAGAAGAGGAGTCCAGGCCATGGTGGACACAGACCTGTTGGACCCACAGTAGAGCTGTCTGTCCCAGACCTTCTTTTTGCCCCCACCCTCTACCAGAGGAGGGGATGTTCATGCCTATGTACTCCCATCCACTGCCTGCCCAGGCCCTCACTGAGCCCTGATGCTGGAGCTCAGCTCACCCTGTGGACTGAGGAGGATGAAGGTCAGGTTTGCCCCTTGGTACAGCCCTGGAAGGAAGCAGCTGCTGAGATGATAAAAGTTCCTTCCTCAGGGGACTCTGCCAGGCCAGAGAGGACACAGCTGCTGAGTCCACAGCATTGAGCACAGGCCCAGCCCCCAGGACTGGAACACTTTGAGTCACTGGTCCCTACTGATCCCCAGTATTGGAAACACAGAGCAGTGCCACCTGGTTTTCAGAGGACAGGACATCTCCATTGCTGAAACAACTAGGAACTGTTTATTCCACCCTCAGTTCAAAGCTGTATTGAAATTGGACAGCAATTTAATTCCTCCAAGATGCAGAATCCCCAGGAAGATGCTATTGAAAAGACCTTGTGATCACCGGTGTTTTTCAGCAGGATGCCTGTGGATGTGCAGGTAACAGCTGAGATTTCACCATAGACACTTTCCTGGGGCTGCATGTCTTGGCTGTGTCCACTGTGGGTTCTGGTTTAAGACTCAATTTGCTCCAGGAGTGGGGTGTCAAGACAAACCTGATTACAGGAGCCTTCTCAGGCAAAAAATTTGAGGGAAGGCTAATATATGGAAGTTACAGATCTTTATATTGATATCTTAAAAACAGGCTATACTGGTGACCTATAGTGAAGTGACAAATTAACCTCAAACTTTGCAGTTGAAAACTAAATCCATTGATTCTCAAACACATTTTCATGGGTCAGAAATTCTGGGGTAGCTTTGCTGTGTGGTTCTGGCTCAGGGTTCCCCCTAATTTGCTGTGAAGCTGTTGCGCAGGTCAGTAGACCTCTGAGGATGTGACAGGAACTGCAGGGCCCACTCTCAAGCCCACGGACAGATCCTATGACAGGAAGCTTCAGGTCCTCCTATTAGGAGGACTCCCCAACTGGCTGCTGGCTTTTCTTAGAGGGGGTGATCAGTGAGCACTGGGATGAACTTCTAAAAAGAAAAAAGACAGAGAGGGCAATGGAGCTACCTTGACAGAAACCCAGTGTCTTTGGCCTCCTAACTTTAGTAGGGACCACCATCCCTTTACCAAATGCCTTCAAGCGTAGTGCATTATATGTCTACAAAGGAGTATGAACCCAGAAGGTGGAGTCATGAGGGCTTCCTTGAAGCAGTCACCATGCTACCAAAACCCATGGGCTCCTTGGACAGGGAGGCCAAAGATGGCAGTACCTAGGCCATTTGGAATGTCCTTTGTATATTCTCTTGCACTTTGCATGCCTGCCCCATGCCTGCCTGAGTTGAATAACTCTTTGCAGCCAGGCTAGCTCCTAGAATTTCTGCCCTAGTGTATATGGTGGCAAGTGGGCTATGGCATGCTCATTTCTGTCTTCCTAGAATTGGCATCCAAGGGGTCAGCTCAGATACTAGGCTTTCTGACTCATATCATTTCAATATAATTCTCTTATATTCTGCTTATCATAAAACAGGGATGCAGGGAGCAGAGAGCTCTGAAGAGGAACTTCTTTCTCCCTGAGGGAAAGAGGATAAGGATCCATGACTACTTGGTGTGCCCCAAGTTGAAGAAATGACAGCTGCCATACAGTTACTCATAAAGTTTTAGGGCATTTTGTTAGGCTCTAGTGATGCCACATTCCCTGCTAAAGAATTTGGGAAATAACAACTAGAGAGAAAGGAAATGACAATAAGGACAGATAGAGAGAAGAAAGGACTGCTCCCTCACATTCCCCTGTTCTAAGAGGTAAAAGGTGGATTTTACACAGTATCTCAGCCAGAATTGGAGTCAAGGTAGCCAAGGAGAATGGATACTTCAGACCTTCCAGAGATTGTCCAGCAGAGAAGACTGTGAAGCACTTGGAGGATGCAGCTAAAAAGGAGGAACCTGAAAATGCCTGGGGCCTGCTTGGGCCTGAACTCCTCATCAGCAGTGCCTGTGGGGCTCCCTTTCCACACCAGAAACTGGAGAGTGACTGTCAGTGAAGGCTGATAAGAAGGGGACAGCTACTCACCACCACTGCAGGGGCATAGTCCACTCAAAGAAGAGAGGACAGAATATGTGCAATAAACATCATTGTCCTGTTATTCCTCCCTGCACAAACATTAAGGTGTGGATTCAGAGAAGAGGCAGAGATGTGAGAGGAGACCCCAGAGATACCCAAAGCCCCCAACCTTCACCCGGTTTGGGGGTAGCATTTTTCCAATGCAGACATTGATCAGAAATGAGAGTGAAACCAATACTGCTCACATGGCTCAGTAGTTGAGTGGCTGTTATGGCTGGATGAGCAGTCCTTCACATTCCTATACAAAAATGTTTGTACTTTCTCCTGCTGACATGCCAAATACTTGTTTTCCTCATTTGACTCTTATAAATAAAACCACTGCAAATAATTTCTCATGTGCATGTGTGTACCTGTATTTACGTGAAGTTAGAATTTCTAAGTCACAAATAAAGTGCATGATTAATTTCAGAAGAAACTCAGAAGATGGTTTTCAGAGAAGTTGCAACATTTTATAGGTCAACCAGCAACCTTGAAGGTTCTACTTGATTTATATCCTACCAACATTTCATGTTAGATTTTATAATTTTAGCAATTTCAATAGCTGTAAATTGGTATTTCATTTTAAATCTTTTATTATTGAATTTGTAGCTTTACAGGAAAACAATGCAGGGTAAAGAAACCAAGGGCCGGACAGAGGTAGAGGAGGTTTATGTCTCACTTCCCCATGTGTCTGGAGCACTTGTGGGTGTGCGGGTGCTGATATCAGCTGTTGAGCAGTAATAGACAGCCTCGTCCTCAGGCTGGATCCCTGAGATGGTTAGGGAGGCTGTGCTGCCTGATTTGGAGCCAGAGAACCGGGCTGGGATCCCTGAGGGCCGAGAAGTTCCAAGCATCACAGTCTTGGGGGCACCCCCAGGGAGCTGTTGGTACCAGCCTGCACCAAGTACTCCAAGAAATCTGCTCCCCTTGCAAGTCATGGTGATGGTCTCTCCAAGTGACCCTGACACTGAGGCTTCCTGCATCAGCCCAGACTGTGCCCAGGACCCTGGAATAAGGAAAGAAACACAGGGATGGTGAGTCTGAGGTCATTACTGTGTCACTTCCCTAGGACTAGAAGAATATGGCAGTTTGTGTTCCTGAGTGTCCTCTCCTTGTCCCTTCTCCTGACCCCCTGACAGCTGGTTACCTGGGCAGAGAGTGAGGAGGGTGAGGAGGAAGGGGGTCCAGGCCATGGTGGAGATGTCCCAAGAACTCTACTCCCGAAGTCCTACCGCTGCACCAGAGCTGCCCAACATCTCTTTTACCCACTTGATCCACTCAGGGGTGGGAGGATCCCACATGCAAATCATCACCCAACCTGGAGGGCCTCCCACCTTGAGCTCCCCTCAGTCCTGTCTGCTTGGGGCTGGGCAGGGTTTGGCCTGAGCTTCCTCAGGGGACAAGAACTCTTGGCTGCTTTGCCCGAGGGGGCACAGAACATCAGGCCCCCCTAAGCTAAGCCAGGAGCTCAGTGAGGGGCCACCCCTGCAGGAAATAACAGAAGACCATTTTCAGCTGAGTAGCTCACTGAGGGAATTTGCTTTGGATTCAGTAACCAGAAGGACAAAGGATAGTAACAAACCAGACAAGACTTGGTAGCTGTGAAGCCTAGAATCCTGTCTGTCCTCTCTCTGGTGCCCCATTCCCTTGGGAACAGGTAGGAGGCCCCCTTAACCCTCCTGACTCCTCCCCTCATTCACCCCTAAGGGGAAAACAGCCCAGGGAGGGCTGGGACAAGAGACAGCCAGTGTGAGGAAGAGAGAGCTCAGCTTGCCCTGTGGCTGCTTCACTCTGAGGAACATGAGGAATCACACAGCCCTTCTAAGCCAAGGAGGGTCTCCTCAGTGTGAGATCAGACTCAGTGCTGAGAGAGGTCAAGGTAAGAGGGTCCAGAACTAGAATGGGGAGACTAGGGGAGCAGAGGAGTGGAGGCAGAGGAGGGAATCCAGCAGAATGGACTCCTGGATCTGCAACTGGGTTAAAGTGGCCATGGTGGGAGGAAAGAGAATCTGTTACGGAAATCTAGACCAACAGTGAGCAAATAAGATGCAATGGGCAAGTCTGGACCCCTGCCTAATTCTGCAAATGAGGTTTTATTGAAATGCACTCATGTCAATTCCATTATTTGTTTTCTGTAGTTGCTTTCCCTATACATTGGACAATTTGAGCAGTCACTACTGAGATCACTGTGCCTGAAATGTAATAA
>PVIY010038154.1:0-24098 GCA_004026745.1 Myrmecophaga tridactyla | reverse complement strand
CCCTGTGCAGCCTGATGGATTCTCGACACAGTCCACCCCTCTGCTGGCTGTGGATGCAGCACCCCCCTGTGCAGCCTGATGGATTCTCGACACAGTCCACCCCTCTGCTGGCTGTGGATGCAGCACCCCCCTGTGCAGCCTGATGGATTCTCGACACAGTCCACCCCTCTGGTGGCCGTGGATGCAGCACTCCCCTGTGCGGCCTGATGGATTCTTGACACAGTCTGCCCCTCTGCTGGCCGTGGATGCAGCACCCCCCTGTGTGGCCTGATGGATTCTCAACACAGTCCACCCCTCTGCTGGCTGTGGATGCAGCACCCCCCTGTGCAGCCTGATGGATTCTCGACACAGTCCACCCCTCTGGTGGCCGTGGATGCAGCACTCCCCTGTGCGGCCTGATGGATTCTCAACACAGTCTGCCCCTCTGCTGGCCATGGATGCAACACTCCCCTGTGCAGCCTGATGGATTCTCGACACAGTCCCCCCTCTGCTGGCCATGGATGCAACACTCCCCTGTGCAGCCTGATGGATTCTCGACACAGTCCCCCCTGCTGGCCGTGGATGCAGCACTCACCTGTGGCCCTGATGGATTCTCGACACAGTCTGCCCCTCTGCTGGCCATGGATGCAGCACCCCCCTGTGCGGCCTGATGGATTCTCGACATAGTCTGCCCGTCTGCCTTTGTCAGGTTCCTCTTTCTGCTCCTCCATTTTCTTGCCAATCATTCTAATCAGTTGTTCCAAAAAAGCCATTAAAATACAATGTTTAATAATATTTTTATAAGGAACGTTAAGCTATACCTTAGCTTACATATCTCTAAAGGATGTAAGCTATTTTTTCCAACCTCTTATAGGGGTGAAGATATGGGAGGAATTGAATTTGATCATTGAAGGTAACACATTTTCTGGATTAGACAGTGCCCTTTAGTTTAAAACATCCCCCTGGACATATGTTCATGCAAATTCAAAGTTACAATCCTGTTGGAGCTGTTTTTCCCGTTTGAAAGTGAAACCCCCTCCCTATTCTTAGTTAAAACATCTGGCCAAGGGAAAAGTTTAAAAGTCCGTATGGCCCCAGCACATATCACTAAAAGTATTTGGTAATGCTGATTATTCACACAATCTGCAGGAAGGTATAATTTAATTTTTATTAAATTAAATTTAATGCACATAATTTATATTTTATCATCTTTATTGGTATTGTTTTGATGACAAATGAGATTGAAATTGTAAAATATATATCATACATCTGTATGTTTTACATTCAAATCTTCTTCTTGTGAAGATAGCAGACAAGTCTGTAAGACAGTTTGAGGCCTAGCAAATGGCTATAACATGAAACCCCAACCAGGCCCGGCAGAGGCTGGGTAGAGAGCATTACTCTCTGCCCTCTGAGGTCAGCATTAGACTGACTGCTATGGGAGTCGATTTCTTTACTTCTATTTTCAGTACTTTCATATTCACCCAAAACCTTAGGGTTAACTTGTTATGTTCTGGATACCATTTAACTGGGCACATCTAGTATTTGATCTTGTAACTGGTCATCTATCATGTACATTGTATTTGTGGGATTCATCCATGATGTCCAATGCTATTATTTATTTTAATTTCTGTGTATCATTCCCCTGAATAGACATGTAGTTTTACCCATTTCTACTGTTAATGGATATCTCATAGGTCCTAATGTCTGGCTATTAATGGAGTTATGGTCATTTTTGCGTGTCTCTCTTGGTGCGTATGTGCACACAGTTGTTGATTGTGTACACAGTTGTGGGTTTGCTGGGCAAGAGGAATTGTGCGTGTTTATCTTTACTAGATGATGCCAAGCTCTCACGAGGTGGCTGTATCGATTTCCTCTATTCCAGCAGTACAAGCACTTGCCTTGTCCCACCTCCTCACCCCTTGGTCTTGCCAATCTTCTGCATTTCTGCTTTTCTTAGTGTGTTGGTGATATTACAGTATTGCTCTGATTTACGTCACTTTGTTTAAAAATGGAATGGTTGAAATAATTTTCTACACCAATTGGCCATTTCTATATCTTTTCCATCCTATTTTATGAAATACTGATATGACTTTCCTACTTTTCTATTTGTTCATTAGGGCTTTTTAATATACTAAATATAAATTTTCTGTTGTATGTGATGCAAACATCTTTTCTGTCTCTGTGACTGTTTTGTTCTTTTTTGGGGGGCGGGGATCCGGGAACAGAACCTGGGTCTCCCGCATGGGAGGTGAGCATTTTATCACTGAACCACCGTGCACTGTGTCTCTGTGACTTTTATTTTCTATCTCTGAATGATGTGTTTTGATATTATAATGTAGTCAAATATACAGGCTTTTCCTTCAGATGAGCACTTTTTATTTTATTATTTTTTCTTTAAAAAAACTTAAGTCATAAAAATCCTTTTATATAAATTAAAAAGTCTTGTTGTTTTGCTAGTTTTACTTCAGCCTACAAGCCATCTGGAACTGAGTTTTTAGGATAGCACTAGATGGAAGTCAAGCTTCATGTTTTTTCACTTCATATTCAGTTATGCCAGCACTGCTAACTGACAACAAATTCTCCTTTAATCTGTGGTTTATTTTATGGTACAGTATACCTGTAGCATCAATTAAACATATGTCCATGTCGGCATGAGACTATTTCTGGGCTCTGTTTAGGCTCTGCTGGTCAATTTTCTCTCTTTGCATCATTTTTAAACTATGATCTAGAGGAGGAAATCGTCCTCCCTTTTGCTTCAAGAGCAGCTTTCAGTATTTGGTGCTTTACAATTCTCCACACGTGTAGAGTCAGCATATAGTTTCAGAAAACAAAACAGTACTGATTGGGATTTTATTAAACCTACAGAAACGCATGGGAAGAAACTGCATTTTTAATAGTATTTAAATCTCTCATCTATAATATTTTCTACAATATTATTATTAATTAATTAATTTATGTATTTTGCATGGGCAGGCACCAGGAATCAAACCCGGGTCCCCAGCATGGCAGGCGAGAACTCTGCCACTGAGCCGCTGTCGCACCACCCCTTCATAATAACATTTTATGTCTCTCTACAACTATTTCTTAAATTTATTTTTTCAACAGTGTCTAGATATTTTATATATTTTGATGTATTGTAAGTATGTTTTTAATTGATTGTGCTTATTGTTAGTGCTTAGAAATGTAATTTTTTTTTGTATAGGAGAAATGTAGAAACCTTGCTAAATTTTATTATTTTAATTATTTACCTGTATATGCTTTTAAATTTTCTATGTATGAATTCATAGTGTCTATGATATGACATTTTGGTGTCTCTTTTCTGATTCCTATAACTTATTTCTTTTTATGGGCTAACAGTGCTTTTACTTTCAGTAAATGTTTTAGTAAGTAAGAGCAAGCATTCTTATGTTCTCATTTAACATTTAACTCTTAAGAATGATAGCTATTGTACATTTTGAAAACAATCATTGCAAATAGGTAGAATTTCCATCCATTCTTTGTAAGCTGCGAATTTTTTAAACATACAAAAAAGTAGAGAGAATAATATGGTGAATCTCCACTTTTCTATTACTTGGTTTCTCAACTCATATCCAAGGGTGTTTCATTTATATTGCTAAAAAGTTTCTTGGCCAAAACAAATTTTTGGAAGTTATTTTTTATTCATATGAAAGACCATATAGATTCCATTTATAATATAGTAAGCAATTGGATGAATTGTATAAATTGATTTTATTATATAACCCACTTTGAATTCCTGGGAAAAATCCAAATTGATTATGAGGTTTTATCCATTTAATAACTTGCTACACTCAGCTCGCTAACAGTTTTTTTAAGGAATTTAATATCAATAATCACTAGAATAGTCTTTAATTTTCAGGGCTAGAATATTCGTTTTTTGCTGACCCTATTAAAAATGAGATGTGTTTCATTTTTAAAAATATTATCTGGAGTGGGCCATGGTGGCTCGGCATATATATTTATATATATATTATTGGAAGGGTTGGTATAAAGTTGCTGCTTTTCCTTTGTTACAAATTATATATAATTCATTTGCAAGGACACTTGTTCCTGGAATTTTCTGTGTGGGAAAGTGTTTAATTACTGATCCAGTTTCTTTTTAGATTTGTGGTAATTCATATTTTTCTAGTTCTCTTTTCATCAGTACTAAATTGTGTTTCTTCTTTTCTAGGAATTTTCCCACTTCAGTGAAATTAATAATTTATTACCAAAAGATTGTCCATATGATCCTCTGAATGCTTTTATATACTTGTAGAATTTGCATTAATTTCTCAATTTTTATTCATGGAATTTGCTTTTGTACCTATTTCTCACTCTGTTTTATCAGGAGTTCAACCTTTTTATGAGTTTTTTTCAAAAAACTATTAACTTTGTTGACCCTCTTTATTGCATATTTATTTCTTTCATTCAATATTTTATCTTATGATTTTTTCCATTTATTCTATTTTCTTCACATTTATTTTGCTCTTCTACTTCCAAGTTTTACTTGAATCAGGTAAAAACTATCTTATAAACTATATCAAAAAGTTTATCAATTTTAAATTATTCTGTTTGAATTTGAGTATTTAAAACAGATAGATATCAATATTATATTTAATTTTATTTTTATCATTGTTTCATGTTGAATTCCCTTGTGTTATTTAAGAATGTATTAGCTTAATAAAATCACTAAATATGTGACAGTCCATAAATTAGAAATGAGATGTTCTCTGTCAGAAGCTGCCACTTGTGCAAAATAGTTATACTACTATTTTTCTGATTATTGAAGATTGATATTTTTTCCAAACAAAATTTTAGAGACCGTTTTATATTTGCCATGAGAAATTAGCATTGGAATATCTGCCAGAATATTCTTTATTTTTTAAATTTCTCCATTTCTCCCTGTCATGGTTAGGGACACGTGTCAACTTGGCCAAGTTGTGGTACCTGTTTATCTGATTGGGCAAGTGCTAGCCTGTCTGTTGCAATGAGGACATTTCATAGGATTAGGTCATGATCACGTCAGCTGCATCCACAGCTGATTCCATCTGTAATCAGCCAAAGGGGAGTGTCTTCTACAATTAGTGATGCTAAATCTAATCATGGGAAGCCATTTAAGGAGGACTCAGAGGAGACAGGTTCCATTCCTGCTTCGGCTGGTGAGCCTCTCCTGTGGAGTTCATCCAGACCCTCCATTGGAGTCGTCAGCTTCGCAGTCTGCCCTGTGGATTTTGGACTCTGTGTTCCTGCGGTCACGTGAGACACTTTTATAAATTTTATATTTGCAAGTGTTCCCTGTTGATTCTGTTTCTCTAGAGAACCCTAACTAATACACTCCCACATACAAAAATTTATGGAAAATTTTTATTTCCATTCTTTTACATAGATAAATACAGGAATTTAACTCTGATTCAGCATACTGTGTTGCAAGGCTCTTTTGCCCTTCCTCCAATTTCAAAAGATGGGATGCCCTCTTGCTTTCTCAAAGCTGATCCCAAGGTCTCTAATTTCAATACTGTCATCTCTGCAATAGTGGCCTCTTTTGCCTGACAAACTTCTGCTTATCTTTCTTCTTGCTCAAGAAGTGCTTCCATGTATCTCTCTGCCACTTTACCTTTTCCTTCATTTCTGTTCCTTTTTTTTTCATTTTTTAAATAGAGAATTTGTAGGCTTACAGAAAAATCATGTAGAAAATACAGAGTTCCCATAGACCCCTTATTATTAGCACCTTGAACTGGTGTGATACATTTGTTACAAAGAGTTGAAAGAATGTTTTACTTGTACTACTACCTATACCCCATGTTTTACATTAGGGTTCACTGTTTGCTTTGTACAGTTCTATGGTATATTTAAAAAGAATGTTTATTATAGTAATCCATTCAAGCACCTAGAATAAGTCTCTATTAAAATGTAAATCCAGGAGGAAAGGAATTGTGTTCACTTGTTTACCACTGAAAACCAACATTTAACATATTGCCTGACACATTGTAACTGATCAGTAAATACGTATGCAAGCAATGGTTTTGTGCTCCATGCCTCACACTGCAGGTAGCTTGCTTGCTCAAGGGCAGAAATACATCATTCCTTTGAGATGCAATTTCCACAATTGATTAATATCTGTCCCTGAAATGACCCTTTTTAAGAGGCGTTATAAAATCGGTGGCAGGAAAAGTTGATTGGATTTTATTTGTGAAAATTTTTCTCAAGAAATTAGGACAACAGGTAAGCTAGGCTACCTCATTTGTGCTTCAGTCTCGTGGAACATAAAACCCCTCAGTTTTGTTGACACTTCTTCTGTATAATCAATGCAATCCATAACAAAGACAGAAGTGTAAATATGCTACTGCAGTGTACATCAGGGAAAACAATTCTTTAAAAAACACACATTTCCTCTAATGTGTTTCTATAGGAACTGAAATTGGATGTCAGCCTGATGCCTGTAAATAGATGATTTTTGACTATGAAGGTCTATGCCAGAAGAAGCCATTAGTTCTCAATCCTGAACAAATCATACTGGATCACAAATAGTGGTCTCATGATAAATTATCTGGGTCTTGTTTTCTAGTGTCTAAAAACTATCACAGCAACAGCCGTGGACAGGTTTGCAATTAATCCTCCCTTTATGCAGGTACATGGTGAAGAGGTAACCTGAATCTTCAGTCAAGAATATGGGTCTGAATTCATCTATTTATGCATTCATCATCAAACATTCACTAAAGCCAAGTCTGCGTGAGTGTTCTAGAAGCACCTATTTTCTGTAATTGATGATATTTTAGATCTCTATAAACATATCTTCTGGGCTGGAAATATTGCCTTCTAGTCCATCAGAGATCCTGTGTGTGTGTGAGTCCTGATGTGTCTGAAGGTGCAACAAGGACTGAATTATCAAAGTCAACAATTCTAAGGATCTGATGAATTTATATGCTAGAAACCACTGTGGGACGTCATTTCCTTTGAACAGTCATTGTAGAATACTTCCATTGTGCAAGATAAACCACCAGCTATATCACAAATCTGAAAACATATTTACATATATATATATTATATATAAAGACTTTATTAAATATTTTAAAGCAATTGGGCCAATTAAAAATTTAAAACTCATTAAGGTATCGGTTTCTAATTATGTGCACTTTTTCTTTCTTATTTTTGTAACATTTTTTTATACTCAATGGCCTCTTGATAATGTGCACCATATGAATTTTTTGTGACTCTTTTGTGTGGGGAAGAAGAAGGCATAGTTAATAGTCAAAAGCAAAGAACCTCAAGTTTAGATACTCAAACACGTGATTGGATTCTTTCTTTGAAATACTGAAATTTCCCTTACCCACCAAAATGTCTACATAACCTAATATTAAATGCTAATAAGTAATTTTAAGTCAAGCAGTGACAATTGGCTTAAATTGAATGTAAATGTGTGATTTTCATTACAGTAAAGTTATATGTAAACAGGGACCCCTGTTTTCACAGACTGTAAGTTCACGCAATGTTTAGAATCATCATAAAGAAGTACAAAGACTTGGGAGGGGTCCATGGACATGAGGAGCTTTGAAGTTTAACCTTCATTTTCTTTGTGGTACTAACAAGTAACTGCACAGAGGATGGTAAGGCCGCAGAAGCGGAACCTGACATTCCTGCTACACCGAGATGTCTAAACGTAGAAGAGGCTGCACTGAGCAGGTAAGGATGTGATCACCGTATCTCATCACACCAGTGAAAGTGTTTCTCCAGCTGTCAGGTGTGTGTAAACAAGCTGCGCCATCCCCTAAAACTGCAGTTTTGTCCCAAGTGCACAGACTCTTTCAGTGAGTTCACAGTGGAGCCAGGAATCCGGTTTTAACAAGCCAGCCAGGTGACTGTTAGAAAAGAGCATGCTTTGGAGACACTGCTTTACACGGAGGACGGAAATTGTACAGCTCTCGTCTGCGAAGGAGGAGAGTGAGCCAGGCTGACAGATCCACTTATGAAGGGCTGTGGGGAATTCTGCTAGTATAGGATTTTGGTGGCAACTTAAGAATTTTAGAAATGTTTTACAAGCTAAATTTTTAATATCCATACATCATAACAATTGTTTAAGATTGATAGAAACTCATCCAAAATATTTCCCTTGAATTTCGGCCATGAACCAGTGGTTACCTTAGAAAATTGTTCCTCTTAAAATGTTTTACAACCTCACACCACCCCGGCCCCACATCCGGCTCCCAGGCCATGCCGCCAGCACTGCTCCCTTGTGTTATTGTAGTTGCTTCCTAAATGGTCCCCCTGTTCTGCTTTTGCACCCATCTCTGTCCTGCCTGGTGTAATTGTACTTATTTACTCAGTTTGTTGTCAGACTCGTGCTACACAAGTGGAATGCAAGCTCAGCTAGGGCAGGGAATAGTACCTCAGTGCACAGCTTTGATCTCAGCTCTAGAAAAATGCCTAGGACCTGGTGCAACCTCAATAAATATTCTCAAATCAGTATTTCTGAGTGAGTATTTTCAACGAAGAATAACATATGAATAATTTGTGAAGTAATCACAATTTTTCATAGAGATGGTGATTGCTGGCACAACCATCGATATTTATTATTTTTAAATCTACTGAGGACTTGACAAGCACCTTGCGCTGGAGAGAACCATCCCTGCTCCGCGTCCCCGTCCGCCCTCCCGGGCCCCCGAGTTCCCTCTTTCCCTCCTGCTGGGGCCACAGTGACCCCCTCCCTTCGGTGCCGCCGTCGTCGGAAGGCGGCAGGCGCGGGGCTGGGTAGTGGCTGGAGCCCCAGCAGCCTCTGCCCCGGCTCTCGTGTGCTGAACGGCGCGAGGGGACCCACGTTCCCGGCACGGCCCCGAGGCCCCCAGGGGCACATGTCACCATGCAGCGCAGTGTGGGGGACACGTGCGGCCGCAGAGAGCTGGACTCAGCAAGCCGGCCAGAGCTCTGCCCGAGACGCCACCCCAGGGCCCTCTACAGACAACTGTCCTAACTGAACATATCTAGTACAATTTTGTTCTTTACCTTTAGACATCACGTGTTGACTTCTAAGGCAGATGCCCCCTGTCCCCTAGGGCAGACGCCCCCTGTCCCCTAAGGCAGATGCCCACTGCTCCCCTAGGGAAGATGCCCCCTGTCCCTTAGGGCAGACGCCCCTGCTCCTCTAGGGCAGATGCCCCCTGCTCCCTTAGGGCAGATGCCCCCTGCTCCTCTAGAATAGATGCCCCCTGTCCCCTAGGGCAGACACCCCCTGCTCTCTTAAGGCAGACGCCCCCTGCTCCCCTAAGGCAGTTGCCCCCTGCTCCTCTAGAGTAGATGCCCCCTGCTCCTCTAGGGCAGATGCCCCCTGCTCCTCTAGGGCAGACCCCATTTGCAGGAGGTTTGAAGCTTAAGAAAATCTGTGTCTTACTACCAGTTGGTTACAAAGTCAAGAAATGGACATGTCAAGGAATAAATCCCAGAGTTACCATTTAAAAACTTTAAAAATATATAGGGTGCAAGAAAAGAGTACAAGACAGAGAAACAGGAAATGTTTGTCCATATAAAGGAAAACACTACAAATACTGTAAATATCAAAGAAGACCAGATGTGGATATACTAAACTAGCATTTTTTTTAAGGCTTTAAAAATGCTTAATGTGGTGAAGGAAAATAGAGAGAAAGAACTAAAAGATATCTTGAAAACAATGAATAGGAGAATCTAAATAAGGAGATAAACATTTTCAAACTGAGCCAAACAGAACTACTGGAGTTGAGACATAATAATGAAAAATGAGATGAAAAATTCACAGGAGGCTTTCAGCAGTAGATTGGAGCTGGCAGAAGAAAGAATCAGTGAACTCAAAGACAAGAAAATTGAAGTTAGTCAGTCTGAGAAACAGAAAGAAAAAAATATTAAAGTAAAAATCACTTCCTACCCCACGCTCAGAGAAGGTTGAAAGATTTGTCATTACAAAATTAGAGGATGCTCAACTAAACCGTCAATATTTTAGGAGAGAGCACACTAAAGCCATTTGTTATTTATTTGATTTCAAATTTAACTGGGTGTTCTCTCTTTTACCTGGAAACTCTACCAGAAGCATCTGTTGCCTCCAATTCTTAATCTCTTTTCCAGCATTTTGTTCTACATTGAATTGATTTTTGTTAGCTTATTCTTCATCCTGCACCTAGATTTCAGATTTCCCCACTGTGAAATATCAGGTAACATTCAGCACTCATTTTCCATCTCTGAAACTTGATATATTCACCTGCCTTATTTTCTTCTCTGTTCTGTCTGTGTTAGAACATACAAACCTTATTCATTTACTGTCTTTTGTTAGGATTTTTGAGTGGTGATAAATAAGTATGTGTCATATGATGAGTATAGGTGGAAGTTTTTGCAGATGGCTTCAAACTTTGAGACTGAGTCCCACATATTCCTTGAGATAATATTGTACTTGTTGTTAGACTAATGGTCCAGGAGTGAACAAATAAATGGATCTTGCATGTTTTAAGATGCTATGATACAATACTTCTCTTGGTCTCAAAAGCAAAGTGTAAACTAACTAAAGCCTATGGAAAACTTTTTCTTTCACTTCCAGTTAATTTATTTTGGTGAATAATTAAATAATTTGGCTTAATGAAGTTGTTTAAATAAGTTTTGTATGGTTCAGTAAATTCTTTGATGTGCATGTGTTGACAATAAAAATGCTGTTGATGTGAATGCTTCTCATCTTGCAAAGATGGATGGAATCAGTAGTTTCAAACTGAGACAGTAAAGTCAAGCTTACACTGTCAAAGGGATCTTTAACATAGATATAAATAACTTTCATATATTTGTACCAAATAAACTCAAATATGCATGAACATTTTCAATAAACTAAATGGAAAGTTAATTTTGTTTGCCTTAAGAAGACATTATAATTCAAGCTCTACAAGGTAAACGGAGATATTTGAAACATAGCACAAGATCAAGCACTTGTCAAATCAAAACTGAAGGAAACAGGCAGTAAATTGGATTTTCTTTTACAATAGCATGTAGTTCACCTTCTAACACTATAAAGGATATTATAATATATGCTTTATGACTTCATTTCATTCATCTAATTTTGTTGCTGAAATTTTAAGAATTTTATGGGTCTCTGTTGTTGCTGTACCACAATTCACTGTTAAGCGTTCATATGTTTTTCCACAGGGAAAATATTGCCCATCGATCATCATCTCAGGTGTCATAAACAAAACTGTTGGTGCTCAGCTCAGGGTCAAGCAGTGTCTGAATTACTGTTGAGCCTGTCAGAGCTCCTGGGCCCAGTTGTTCTGGCTCCAGGGAAATGTACAACTTTGGAATTTCATTTGTCTTTTTTAGGCACAAGAAAATAAATATAAGAACAAAGAAAAGGTAATAGTACCCCTTTCATTAGAACACAGTAAGTATTTGTAAATCAGGTGATGTGTTAGGATACATACAGTTAACTAAAAATTATTACTTTTTCCAAGAATTTTATACAACTAATATCATAACTTTTTGTTGTTTGATGAAAAGCTGCTACATGGTTTCTGATTAGTGACACTGAAAACATCTGATAACTCTCATCTCTCCTTCAAGCCAGGGAAAATGTAATTTCCCTGAGAAAGCATTGTTAAGATAATATGAAATATTTAATGTAGAGAATTCAAATAAAGAAATGGAGCCCAGTTTCAAAAACCGAAGGCACATATTTGTGTGGGGTTGGTTTGCCTTTTTAAAAAGGACAGGTTGTATATTTGTTGTGCTTCTGCTATTGCTGTAAAGTTTGAAGACACTAGTTGTTAAATATTATCTTATGCAGCTCTCACAATCCTCCCCCTGAAGCACCTATTTTTTTTTTTCTGGGGTACATATTTTAATCCCATTTTAAGGGCCAGAAAGTCTAGTTTTCAGATGTTAATTGGCATTTCAATATTTAACATTTAATAAGGGCAATAGAGGGTTGGAGCCCCAGGCTCATTTCAAGTCCGCGCTGAAGCCCTGTGGCTCCGTGAGCTGCATACATGTAGAATACGGAACAACCAACCAGCTATTCACCCATTCGCAAAAAAAACAACTACTTACTTGTATTTAAGCACCAGCTGCCCTAAGCTGATGATTGATAAGTGTGCATTTCATTTATCTAAAAGTCTTTGTGTGTTACTTATCATGACTGGAATATTGAGATAATTATATGACCCTGAAGAGACTAATTATATCCATTAATTAAAGAGCTGTGTCATAAGACGCAGGGAGGAGAGACAAAGCTAGAGAGGGAGAAGACAGTTGGTTACTGGGAAGACTTTGGAAACAGATGTGTTTGTGAAATGAAATTACCCATATGGCACATCTTCCAGAGACTTCAGTAAACATTTAAATTACTTTATAGCATTAATTACTTGGGATACAGCTTTTGCATTTGACACTAGTTTGTGACTCGCCATAAGGAGGTGCACATTTTATTAGGGTGGTAATGAGTGCTTGTCAGATCTCAAGCATGTCATAGGTGCCAGGAGTACAAAGATGGAAACAAAGGAAACAGAACCACAGCCTCTACCTTCAAGAAGATTTCGCTTGAAGGGGGAAGCACACAATAAGCAATCATATGAAAAGTAATAGAGTTAGCTTTTATAAGAGCTTTGGAGAAAAGTAACAGTAGATTTTAACCAAAAAGTGATAGGGGAGGAAATGAGGCTCCTTAGGTAAGAAGGACTCGGTTCCAGAAATGCCTGGAATTTGAACGTTTGCAGACTTCCCTCCTCTTCCACCTGCTGCCTGCCAAGCACTGGCCCAGATTCTGAGATGAAGCCCTGAGCAGGCAGGGCTCCGGGTCTCGCGAGCCTTCTCTCCCAGTGGGAAAGAAATGATCCAATAATGTAATAAAATGAGAAACTACACACACACACACACACACACACACACACACATTTCTGGTGTGATTAATGCTGTGAGGAAAAGTGGTCAGGTAATGGACTGGAGAAAGGATTCCCAGATTACACCAGCTAGAGAAATGCGACCCATGGCCTGTATTTGCTCAGCCTGTGAGCCAAGAATGGTTTTTATGCTTTAAAAGGGGGACTGTAGAAATAAACAAAGTACATGAGACAGAGACCACAATACCTTTAGGTATGGCCTGCAATACCTAAAGTACTTAGGACTTGCCTTCTAGAAAACGTGTGCCCATTCCTGATTAGCAGAGGCAGAGGATGTTCTTCTAGATGAAACCGTCAAGGAAGTCCTCCCTGACATTGCAGCAGAGGATGCACCGAGGTGACGAGGGCCATTTCTCCTCCGGGGTGATTTGCACTGGAGACAGACAGAGAGTAGCAGACGCGCAGCAACAAGATGGAGCTGGAGCTGGGTGCACCAGGCAAGCTGGGGACCCATGATCTGGGGGCATGAGTGATCCATAATTTCAGAGATGAAGCCAAAAGTGGTGTTATTTGGGCTGCATTTGGATTGGGGGCATTATTGCATGTAAGATGAGAAAACTCTGAATAGCTTGCAACAGGGACGTCATAAGATCAATTTAAATTTTGCATGAATCTCTCTGCTTGCTGTGCTAAGAAGATGCTCAAGACCTCAGGGTACAGGCAGGGACGCCGGCTTGAGGCTGTTTAACTGCAGAGAGAGAGGGCGTGACACAGGATGGAAAGAGTGAAGGAGATTAGGAGGTGAGAGATGTTTGGATTCAGGAAATACTTTCAAGTGGAGCTGTAGAATTCTGTGAATCACATCTTGAGTGTGATATGGAGTGGCCTGAGCATCAGGGTATGGTTCATCCTCAAAGTCTGTGGTCTGAGCTGCGACACAGTGACCAGTCCACAGACCAGGTAGACCGAGATGGGGGGCTTGAGACAGGGGAATGGGCAGGGCTGAAGTTCCGTTTCTGCATCTTTAATCTGAAATGCTGGGATTTAAGCTAAGTTGGGACACTATTGGATATATCGATAGTCATGTTAGACATTCCAGCCTGGAGTTCAGGGAAGATAGAAGACTGATCTAACATTTGGAAGTCGCACTATTTAGATATTTAAAGTCGTGGGTGAGTCCATGGAACGGCATTCTGAGGCCTGGGTTCTAGAGCACTGCTGCATTTTCAGACCATAAAGCATGGGAGGGTCCAGAAAAGAGACCTAGGAAAACAAATTTCCAGTGAATAAAAGGAAGTTATAAGGGAGTGTAGTGCCCTGGAAACCCAATGAAGAAAATTAAGAAGGAAATAATGCTTGATTGTGCAAATGCTGCTGCTATGTAGTTGAGGGAAGACTGAGAATGTCCCTTCATCTGACACTGTGGAGGGAAGTGGTGACTCAGAAGAGAGACTCTCAGGTAAGTGGCATGAATCAATGACAGTCTGAGTGGACTAGGTCAGAGCAGAGAAGGAATGAATGCGTGAGTCAATGAATGCAGGTACCGGCAGAGTCTTCCCACGGAGAGGAGCAGTACAACATGAAGGGACTGCCTGACGATGTATGATCATGCTTTCTTTTTTATTAATTTTTAAATAAAAAAAAAAAGTGACAACAAAGAACACAAATATTTTTAACATACGATCATTCTGTTCTACATATATAATCAGTAATTCACAATATCATCACATAGTTGGATATTCATCATCATGATCATTTCTTAGAACATTTGCATCAATTCAGAAAAAGGAATAAAAAGACAACAGAAAAAAATTCATACATACCATACCCCTTACCCCTCCCCATGCTTTCTTTTTAAGATGAAAGCTTTTCAGCATGTTTGACAGCCGATGAGAATGATTCATTGCAGGAAAAGGAAACTAATTTGAAGAAGAGAGAGGAGGTAATTGTAATAGTTGGGTCCTTGAGTAGGTGGGAGGAAATAATATTTATCTTAAAGGCACAGGTGCTGCAACATGGGCACATATGAATGAATACACATGGGTATGTGTTCATTGTGTGGGAGGATGCAGAATGTAATATATTGATTATTTTATTGTGTGAATTTCTTTTAGCTTAATGAGTGCATATAGTGGTGTTAAAGTTTGAAAGCATAAAACGGATATGAAATACATGGTTTCGAAAGTAGGGAAGTGAATTGGCCAGGGATATAAAATACAGTTACATAAGGATAACAGGAATATCTTTCTGAGCT
This sequence comes from Myrmecophaga tridactyla, assembly GCA_004026745.1. NCBI lineage: Eukaryota > Metazoa > Chordata > Mammalia > Pilosa > Myrmecophagidae > Myrmecophaga > Myrmecophaga tridactyla. Next base: position 9,035 of record PVIY010038154.1, on the reverse strand, counting down.
AATAGCAAAAGCATGTTTTCCATCTAAGCTTAAATTTTCATCCCCAGGGGAGTGATGCCAGCAAGATGGTAGAGTGAGATATCTCAGGCAAATGGCAATTCTTAGAAACAGTGAAAAATGGCAGGATCTGAAAAAGTTAACATTCCCCAATGTCTGGAAGATGATTGAGCCTAGAGAACAAATCAAAGATGCTAAATCAGAAAAAAAAGTGCACACAAAAAGCACCTCCTTAAAGTGGCAGGAAAGCCAAGTCTCCAGGAAAGGAGGGTAAAGCTACTGAGCTGACTGGGGCTGAAACTGGAGTGAAAAGTTGGACCCGAGTAAGGGAGAGGGGCCAAGTGCCTGCAGCTGCCAGGGAGTAAAAACCATTTGCAAGAAGAGAGTCAGCCCCAGGCCCCAGGAGGAAGGAGAGAAACTTCTAGTAGAGGGAACAGTTACTCATGCTGGGGAATTCCTGAAAGCCGCCTTGCACACCAGGGCGAGACCCAGGCTCACAGAAGCATAAGAGCAACACAAGTGTTCACCATGGGACGGTTTGTAGGTTCAGTATAAACAAGGCTATGCATTTAAGAAGAACCTTAACACAGATCAAATCGAAATCAAAACTCTGGGTAAAGGGAGAATATGACTTCCAGAGTTAGCACATCAAAATTCTCAAATGCCCAGACCTCATCAGATCACAAGTCATGCACAGAGCACAAAATGGCCCATTCAAAGGTACACAGTAAAACAACAGAGGAAACAGATATTGGAACAAAGTCATCATCACCTCTTCTAAATAATTTCAAGGAGCTAAAGGAAAACATGGTCATAGAATTAGAGGGAATCAAACAAACCAAAGAATGAACAAAAGTAAGAATTAGAAGCTCTAAAGTGAACTGAACATATACTTTGGGGATGAAAAACACAATAATGGAAATTTAAAAATCACTAGAGTGGCTCAACTGCAAATTTGAAAAGGCAGAAGAAAGAACCAGCTAACTAGAAGAAAGGATAACTGAAATTATTCAGCCTGAAGACTGGAGGGAAAATGAATGAAAAAACATGGGCAGAGCCTAAGGGTCCTAGGGACAACCTGAAGTGCACTTACATATGCATTATGGAGGCTCATAAAGGAAAGGAGGAAAAAGAATGGGGAAGAAAAACTATTTGAATAAGTAATGTCTGAAAACATCCATCCTACAATTGATGAAAGACACAAATATAGGCATACAAGATATCCAGTGAACTCCAAACAGGGTAAACACAAATATACATACACTGAGACATATCATAATGAAAATGCTAAACCAGAGATGTAGAGAGGATTCTGAAGGCAGCAAGAAGGAAACAACTCACCACAGGCAAGAAGACGCTCAATAAGATTAAGTGCCAATATCTCATCAGAAACCTGGCAGTGAAAAGGGAGTGGGATGACATATTTAAAATACTGAAAAAGAAAAATTGCCAGCCATTAATTCTATCTTGGCAAAGTGCCCTTAAAAAATGAGGGAGAGTTTAAGACCCTACCCCAAATAAGCAAAAACTGAGGAAGTATGCGGCTAAGCCTACAAAACAGAAATAGGTTGAAAGTGAAAGGACAGAAAAAAAATTCCAAGCAAATAGTAATTAAAAGAGAGCTGGAATAGCAGTATTAATATTGGACAAAGTAGACTTTAAGCCAGAATCTGTTATAAGAGAAAAAAAGACATTATTTATTAAATAAAGGGGTCAATCCACCAAGAAGATTTAATAATTATAATGATATATCCCCTCAATCAGAGAGTCTCAAAATAAATGAAGTAACATTGACGAAATTGAAGGAAGAAATGGCAGACATTTCTATAATAACTAGTGACTTTAATACACAGCTTTCAATAATGGATAGAACATCTACACATTAGATCAATAAGGAGACACAGAACTTGAACAATACTATAAATACTATAAAAAATGAGATCTAACAAACTTATACAGAACAGCACATCTAACAACAGCATTCTTCCCAAGTTCACATGTGCTATTCTCCAGGATGAACCACATATTATGTCATAAAACAAGTGCCAAAAATATAAGAAGTTGGAAATTATGTAAAAATACCTCTCCAATCACAGCAGAATGGAGCTAGGAATCAATAAAAGAATGTAAGCTGGAAAATTCACAGATATGTGAAAATTAAACAACACACTCTTAAGTGACCAATTAGTCAAGGAAGAAATTGCGTGGGAAATCAGGGGCTATCTCAAGATGAATGAAAATGAAAACACAGCATACCCAAACTTATGAGATACAGCAAAGGCTGTCCTCATAGCATTCATATAGCTATGAATGCTTATATTTAAAAAGAAGGAATATCTCAAATCAATAATCCAGCCTCACATCTTGAGGAACTAAAAAGGGAGAGCAAACTAAACCTGAAGTTAGTAGAAGGAAAGAAATAATGAAGATTAGAGAGGTATGTAAATGAAATAGAGAACAGAAAAACAGTTGAGAGAATCAGTGAAACCAAAAGTTGGTTTTTTGAAAATATCGATAAAATTGACAAACCTCTAGCTAGACTGACAAAAGAAAAAAAAGAGAGAGATGATAGAAATCATTAAAATCCGCAGCGAATGGGGGATATTACTGATGATCTTTCAGAAATCAAAAGGATAATATAAGAAAACTGAAAAATTGTATGCCAACAAATTAGATAGCCAGGAGTTTTCTAAAGAAAATTCTGTTTCTTTAGAATTTAGAATTTCTAAATTCTTAGAAACCCACAAACTACTAAAGTGATCCAAGAAGAAACAGAAGATTGCAACAGACCTATAGCAAGTAAAGAGATTGCTCAGTAACCAAAAACTTCCCACCAAATGAAAATTCAGGATCAGATGGCTTTATTGATGAATTCTACCAAACATTCAAAGAAAAATTAACATCAATCTTCAAACTCTTTGAAAATCCTGAAGAGGAGGGAAACCTTCCCAACTCATTCTATAAGACCAAAATTTCCATAATAATAATAATAATAGAAATCTATGGACTGATTTCTCTATGTATATGGATACAAACTCCCTCAATAAATACTAGCAAATTGAACCCAATAGCAGCTTAAACAGGTGATAAGTGACTATAATTATACAGCATGACCGTGTTGTATTGAATTGGGTGTCCCAATTGACATGTTCTCAGTCTGGTCTGCTTTCCAGTGGGTGTGAACCCATTGCCTTAGGATCTCTTGAAGACATAATTTCAATTAAGACATGAATCATGCTGTGTTTTGACTTGATTACCGGAGCTCCTTTAGAAGCAGAATGAAATTCAGGCATAGGGAGAAAGCAATCGCATGGAGAAGCTGGGAGTCAGTGGAACACAGAGGGGAAAGGGGTTGTCACCATGTGCATTTCCACTTCACGGAAAAGCCGTGGATTTAAGGATCGCTGACAGCCAGCCCCAAACACCACGATCTTCAGGGAGAAGGCCTTGCCTGGCTGATGTCTTGATTTTGGATTTCTCCTAGCATCAAAACCACAAGTCAATGAATTCCCACTCATCAAACCAAATTACTTTTTTGGTATTTATTTTAGCAGCCAGGAAACTAATACAATGACCAACTGGGATTTATCCCAGGAATTCAAAGGAGAGTTAACATTATAAAATCCATTAATGTATTACACCATGTTAACAGAGTGAAAGTAAAAATATTGCAAATTTTCTTAATTGATGCAGACAAGGCATTTGATGAAATCCAACACCATTTTACGATAAAACACCAAGAAAAATAGGAATAGAATGTAATTTCCTTAACATAATGAAGGGTATATATATATAAAAAAACACAACTCACATTATACTCCATGGTGGAAGATTGAAAGCTATCCTCCTAAGTTCAGGAACAAGACAAGAATTCCTGCTTTTACCATTGCTATTTGACATTGCACTGGAAATTCTTGCCAGAGCAATTAGGCAAGAAAAAGAAATAAAAGTCATCCAAATTAGAAAAAAAGGAACAAAAATTATCTCTACTTGCAGAGGGTATGATCTTTTATACAGAAAATCCCAAAGAATTTACAAGTAAAGAACCAGGGCTAATAAACATATTAGCAAAAATTACAGTGTAAAAGATTAAAACACAAAATCAGTTGTGTTTCTATACACCAGCAAAAATATTCTAAAATGGAAATTAAGAAAACAATTCAATTCACAATAGCTTATAAAGGAATAAAATACCTAAATAAATGGCAAACATACCATGTTCATGGGGTGGAAGACTTAAGATATCAATGCTGTTTGAAGTGATCTACAGATCCAATGCAACACCTACCAAAATCTCAGGAGGTTTTTTTTTTTCAGAAATGGAAAAGCTGGCCCTAAATTTTATATAGAATCACAGAGGTCCCAAATAGCCAAATCAATATTGCAAAAGAGAAACAAATTACACTTTCTAATTTCAAAACTTACTACAAAGCCATAGTACTCAAAACAGTGTATTACAACCATAAAAAAATAGAGACCAATGGAAGATAATTGAAAATTCAAAAATAGACCTATATATGTATGGAAAACTAATTTTCACAAAGGGTGCCAAGTCCACTGCTTCAGGAAAGAAATGTCTCTTCAACAAATGGTGTTGGGATAACTGCATATCCACACGCAGAAGAATGAATTTGCACCCCTACCTTACTTACACTATATATAAAAATTTATTCTAAATGGCCCAAGGACCTAAATAAAGGAAGTAAAACCATAAAAAGATGCTTTGTTGAGGGTACAGAGAAATTGGAACACTCATATATGGTGGGGACATACAGTAATGCAGTAACTGAAAAGTTCCGCCGAGAGTTCTGCAGAGAGGTGAACACAGCTCCGCAGAGAGTTCTGCAGAGAGGTGAACACAGTTCCGCAGAGAGGTGAACACAGTTCCGCAGAGAAGTGAACACAATCTTACCAAATGATCAGTCAATTTTGCTATTTGATATTTACTCCAGAGAATTAAAAGCAAGAACTAGAACAGATATTTAAACACCACTGTTCATGGCAGCATTGTTCAAAAGAGGCATAGGATGGAGGCAACCCAAGCATCAATAAACAAATGAAGGGATAAAAAGCTAAGACTTACATACTCAGTGGGGTATTATTCAACCCTAACAGGGAACACAGTTCCGATACATGCTATAACATGGGTGGAACTTGAAGACATTATGTTGAATGAAATAAGCCAGACACAAAAATACAAATATTGCGGGACCTCACTTCTACAAAGTACTTAGAACAAGCATGTTCATGGAGGCAGATGGCAGATTACAGTTTACCAGGGCCCAGGGAGGTGAGCTGAATGGGGAGTTACCCTTTAATAGGCACAGAGTTTGCAGTGAGACATCTTAGTAAAAGTAGCTCAACATTGTGAATATAATTAATACCATTCAATTGTAAACGTGGAATTGGTTAAAATGGGAGATTTTGAGTTGTATACATGCTATTGCAATGAAAAGTTTTTTTAAAATTGCATCCCTAAAGCCCTCAGCTCTCTTTCCAACATGGTGGCCTCTAGCTCCATGAGCACTGAGATGCATCTACTGTGGAGCTGAGATGTGTCGTAAGCGCAAAATGCACAGCAGATTTTGAGTATTTTGAAAAAAAGAAACACTCGTACCTTGGTGGGAACATAATTTTTGCACTGATTATGTATTTAGATAATATTTGGTTGTATGGAGTGAGCTAAACTATTAACATTATATTGACCAGTTTCTATTCACTTTTGAATATGGCTACTAGAAAGTTTAAAATTACATATGTGGATGACGTATTTTAGAGCACAGCTCTGAAACTTGCAATTGTGTTGGGTGTGTGCATGTGTTTGTGCATGCTGGCACAGTTTGTGTGTTTGGGGCAGGGAGACATCAGTTATCAGGCATATTGTATTTATGTTGCACCGTTTTCCCAATTATATAAGTGAGACTAGTTTGCATAAGGGTAGAAAATTTAGAGGCAAGGTGTGGAGGGAGCAGTCATTTAGAAACTTGAAATGGACGACGTGCATGTACAGTTATGAACACCTGTGAGACGAAAGGGTATGAGGGCATGCGGGAGCACCTACGAGTGCCCGGGGCTTTTTGAGGTTAGGTCTCACTTGGCCCTCACAAAGTCTTGGGATACGCATTGTTATGAACGATTTCAGGCTGCAGTTCTTACTTTCCAGATGACAAGGGTGCACTGTGTGTGCAGCAGAGCCTCCTTCACCCGGGTCCTCCGGGGCTCAGGTGAACGGGGCTCCCCTGTGTCATCCGCTTCTGTACTTCACCATGGCTGCTATTAGAAGGTCAGGGGATGCACGGTCTCGTTTTGAAGTTGAATTTGGATAATCATGTAGGACGGATAAGTGATGCTGAGATGGAAAGTCTGAGAGCTGCCTGATCCCCGGGCACAGCCCACAACGCCAGGGCGCCCACAGGCATTCAGAACACTGTTCTTTGAAGCTGGGTATTTTTAGGAACATTTCCTTCTTGCGTAGACCTCTGGAGCTGAGAATCTGTTGGATGACATGCAGCCTGCACTTTCAAAGGCCCTCCAGTACCCTGGGGACATTGCAGCCATCTGGAATTTGCTGGCATGCTGTGGTTTCCGCAGGTTTGTTTAACTTTTAATCTCTCCGGTCACATCCTTTATGATTCACTGTGCATAATTTTTACATTATATAGTCTTTTTTTTAATAACGCTGGGCTGAGATTGTTCATTCAATCACCAAATGGGGTTCTAGAAGAACTCAACTTCTTCAAAATTCTTTCCCTCCTTCATCAAAAAACACACTCTTTTTTCCTTCTGGCTGCCACAGATATGTGACTCAGAAATTCCCATTGTGAAGAAACACAACAAGGGCAGGATTGGATTAGGGTTAGGGACTTTCAGACTCCATTGCCCTCAATCTAGACACATTTAATATCTCTCTTTATTTGCTGTCAGACTTTCCCCAGGTGTTAAAGCCCATAGACTTTAGCTGCTCCTCGTATTTCTAAACCACAGAATATTAGGTCCTGAGTGAAAATTGCTGATTATAAGTACAAACAGGACAGTTGTCCTAAAAATAAGTTTGCTAAAGATTAATTTACCACCAGAGAACTTGTTTGCCTACAACTCTGCTGCTTTTTGAATGTTGTAGCCCTTTTCTCCTCTTTTTTTCATAATGTTTTTAATAACGACCACTCCGTGGGCATCCAGCCCATGGTCTCAGCAGCCACAGGTTCCTGAGGCTCACAGCCTGGCCCCGTGCTGCCCACGTGTCCCCACGGGGCCCTTCTGCTCCCACGGCCAAGCTTGCCATCCCGGGTCGGCCTGTCCCTTCGTTCGCACTCGGGTTCTCAGAAATCTGTTTGCTTTTCCCTGCCCCTGGCAACATCCCTCCTGGGTGGACGCTGCCCTGGGAGCCTGTCTGCCATCCACTGAGGTAGGGATTTCTCATGTCCAGGAATTTGCAGCAGATGTGATCATGATTTAAGTCCATGAAATGTCCTCATAGCAACAGACAGGTCAGCACTCGCCTGACTGGACAAATGGGCACCACCACCTGGCCAAGCTGACACATGAACCTGACCATGACATCATGTGTAAATGAACCAAGTGTAATAAAGTGGTTTCAGTTATGTACTGGAGACTTCCATGTCCATTTGGCTAGGTTATGGCACCCAATGCTGGACTGGATGTCTCTGTGGAGGCATTTCATGGATGGGATGAGCATCTACTCTCAGTAATGGGGACATGCCTCATTCGACTGAGGAAGGCCTTAGGGGCAAAGAAGTGAGGGTTCCAGAGAGAGTAGTAAGTTCTGCCTCAAGGCTATGCCTTCTACTTCTTTCTGAGTTTCCAGCCTGCCAGCTTCTAAGAAAAATGAACTCAAGGCTTTCACATCACTCTTACTAGAATTTCTCAGTCTACAAGATGGTCTGCCATGTGGAATTCAGGCTTGCCAGCCCCAAAGCCATGTGCACCAATTCCATTTATCTATTTATCCCTATGTCTATGTCTATAGTATAATCTGCATCTATTCCTGTATCTATGTGTATAATCTATAATCTATAACTATAATCCATAGTGTTGATTATGCATTTCTAGAGAATCTTGATTAACACATGCTCCTACATAGCTGACTGCATGAGGCACAGAGGGAGGGGTGGAAAACCACAGTTTTAAGGGTAGCAGAGAAATCAGAAGAAAACTCCAAAAAGGAGCTTGTGATCTTAATCTTGATAACATGATTGGGGTTTTTGTTTTGTTTTGTTTTGTTTACAGTCTTCAAGGAAGGGGAAAAGTATTTCAGGCAGAAGGATCAGGCTGAGGCAAGGAAATGAAACATGAGTCTGACTGGCCTATCCGGAGAAGTTCAGATTGTCTCTGTGACTGGGGTCCGGGGAGAAGTGTGTGAATGGACAGGAAAGCTTGAAATAGGACGGGGGGGCTAAGAAGTCACAGTTAGTCTGTAGGTCTCACCATTATTGGTGTTGAGGAAGGGGAGCTGAAAGCATTCCATCCTTTCCTCCCTAGTACAGGCCCAACAACAAATAATTAACCACAATGAGACAGATGGAGGCAATGACCTGCTTTAGTACCGATAAATCCGAGTGGGGAATGTGGCTTTTAGAAACCACAAACATTTCCACGTCAAAGTCTTCAGACTACCACCTAAAAGAAACTTAGAAATGCTCAAGGAGAGGCAGTTATCCAGTGTCACTAACCTTTACCACGAGAGGCGAGAATGAAAGAGAGACACATTCTCAGTTTTGGCAGTTTAAAGCAAATGATGCTTTTGGAACATCCTTGCATGTTCTAAAAGTGAATATATTGGAACTAGAACAGATCCATATTCACCTTTACCAAATATTGACAAGTGCCTTTTAAAGTGGTCAAGTATTTACCATTTTAATGCTTAAGTATTAAATAATGCTTAATAAATAATTAAAAAGCAATGCTTAAGTATATATTTTTAAGCAAAATTATGTATTGTTGGAATCCCATGTTTTATATCTCTACATTGTATCTACTACACATGCAGAATAGTGCAAATAGGTACATCTGTGTAAATA
>PVIY010038153.1:0-24109 GCA_004026745.1 Myrmecophaga tridactyla | reverse complement strand
ATAAGGACTGGCCTTGGGGGAGGATGGAGCGTCCTCCTTTCGGGGGCTGGGCTTACTGCTGGCTTTGGATAAGTCAACAACTCTGGCCCCCAGCCCCAGCCGTCAGGAGGCCAGGAGGAGAGAGCGATGGTGCCGTGTGGACTGGCCACCTCTTCTCCCTCGCCTGGGAGTGGAGCTAAAAGTCCCTTCCATTGGGCGCAGAGGGCAGCAGGCAGGGCACCTAGCCCTTACTCGCCGAGGCCAGATGGCCACCCCACAACTCCAACTACCAACTGAATCAACTGCAAAGGACTGATCGGACATGACAAAGTGTCTGTGAATTATTAAACAAAAAAGGACAATGCAAAAATGTGCACATCCACCGGAATTACAACTATGTGGTCATTTAAAAATGAGTGGCCAAAATATGCCCAATCGGAATCTCACCGCAAGCCAGGCATGGAGCTAAGTGCTTCACATACATTAACTTATTTAATCCCCACAGTTACTGTAATTGTACGTACTATTCTAAACTCATGTTACAGATGGGGAAACTGAGGCACGGGGCTCCTGTCCAAAGTAAACGGCCAGGTAGTGAATGGTGCAGTCAGAGTTTGAGCCCAGGAAGTCCAACTCCTAAGCCGCTGCTCTTAAAGGCCTCCCAATACTGCTTCTGCAATGAATAAAACTGGGAAAGTAGCCCAATGGAAAACAAGTTCCTGTGTTATGCATCTTCTAGAGTTTTTAACATGTTTATGTTTATTTACTTAAGAACAGAAACCAAAGGGGGGGGGAGCAGGGGAAGAGACCATGTTGCAGTTAGGGGTAGAAGCCTGGCCATGACCAGCTGGCTGGCTGGGTGCCAGCACAGTCCCCCGAGCTCCCAGGGAGGAGAGTCTAGGCAGCAGAGGAGCCCGGGAGGCTCCCACAGAGGGCGTCCTTGTCTGAGTCCTCAGCTAGTGGCCAAGGCATCTGCAAATAAGAGCCAGGGGTGGGCATGGAGACGGTGCACGATGGGCCAATCTGAAGAAAAGTGAATGATCAAGTTTCCAAAGGACTTAGACAGAGATTAAAAATATATATGTATTTTTCTAGTTATTCAAGTATAAAACAAGAACAGTCCCACAGGACAATAGGCAGAAGCAGAAGAAACCATGAAAGTGGGCCAGTGGGGAATTCGGCTGTGCTGGGTGCCAAGGAAGGTGTCAGCAAGCTGGGGAAGGTCAGCTGCAGGACAGATGGCACTGCCAGGCCAGAGCAGGTTGGCAAAGTGCACAGCACCAAGCCCCACTGCAGGTTTCCCCCTGGACTGGTCGGCTGTGGCAGAGAAGCTCCCAGAACCAGCCAGTAGGCCAGAGGGCAACTCAAGGTGGCAGGAGGGAAGACAGCTGAGGCTTTGGGGGAGATGGCCCCTTCTGCCCTTTTGACCAGATGACCAGAGGCACATTAGGGCCCCTCAGTAAATAGGGATTTGGGTGGGATTCTGTTCATCAGCTACAGGTACTGCCATGTGCCAGGCACGAATGCCCAGATTTGCCTCTGGGAATTCTCCCCACTCCACGTCCTCAGCTTGGGCTGCACTCCACACTCCAGGGATGGGGCACGTGGCTCAGGCTGGGCCAGTCAACAATCAGCAGTGGATGTCCCTGGCCACAGTAATTGGTTCAGAGCCAATGAGACACAGAATGGCCTTTGCTAGGCCATTCTTTTCCCAGCTGGGCATGCTGGAGCTGCTGTGGCCATGCCACCACCACCAGGGATGAGCCATGTGAGACTGGGGATGACGCAGGGGAAGCTGACTCAAGAGAAAGGAGAACATGAGCACTGAAGACATGATCTGTGCCCCTGGATCCAGCAATACCTGAAGCCACTAATGCCGTTTTAGATTCATGAGCCAATTAATTCCCTTTTTGTCTATGCCGATTTTGGTTGCAAGTGGCAGAAAACCTAACCCAGAATTCGGACTGACACAGCAGCTCTGGAGAAAGAAGTGCCATGCAGAAGGCTGGACTGTCAGCTTTCCCAGGACCCCAGACCACGCACAGCCTTCCCCTTAGGTTAACCCTGTTCCTGCTCAGTCCCTCAGACGCCACTTCACTTGGTATCCCAAGAAAGGACCTTGTGTACTCCTGTTTATTACTCCTAGGCAGTCAGCTAACAAACTTACCCTTCCAAGACTGTTTTGCAGGAGAAACAAAAGGAACTCAAGTCACCCAAAGCAACATGACAGTGAATGGCCATTCCCCCAGGACACCCTTCCTGAATCAGGATGGCCTGGGATGGACTGCCAGTACATGGGATGCCAACCAGGGCAGTCTTCCCGGAAAGTCAAGACCCCAAATAAAACCAAGGGACTCTGACAAACCATCGTCTCATTGATCGCTTTCCCATCTCCAACCCAGTGGCATTCTTTGGCACTCACTTGACCTTCGCAAATTCCCTAAAACAGACACACCAGGTGTGCAGGCCAGGCAAAGTACCCGGAATCCGGGAGGGGAAAATCAGGGTGTCTGGGAAGCCGAGGGCCCGCTGGAGGCTGCGGGGGGTCCAGCTTCTGCTGTCATTGGGCAGGGACTGGGGCTGGACCACAGCGCTGCCTCCGGAAGGGGCCGGTGCTCCGGAAGCCGCGCGAAGCCGGCCACAGAGCCTTTAAATAGAACCTCCACGCGGAGGACAAACACATTCCATGCGCTTTTACAAACGCTCCAAGCATGACCTGGCCGGCGGCCTCCGCTCCCGCAGGCATTTTTCCGGTCTCGGTCCAATTCTGGAAATAATATTAATAGCTCCTTTAGGCGCTGACGGTGTGCAAAGTGGTGCCTGGCCTTAAAAGGCAGGAGCTATATTACTGCTCCCACTCTCCAGATGAGGAAACTGAGGCTCAGTGAGGCCTGGGGCTACAAGACCGCTGAGATGAGGGTCTGCGCTCCTGCCTCCAAGCCCGGGCGCTCCCGTCGCGCCAGCAGCGTCGGGGACCCAAGGCGGCTTCCCCTGCGCACGTCGCGCCAGGTAGGCGGCTCCCCGCCCTCCCGCGGGACCGGAGTGAGCGGCCGCCAGACCGCTGCGCGCTGCCAAGGCCGACTCCGAAGGGCGCCTCCGGCCCAGCTGGCAGGAAGGTGGGCGGCGCCCCCAGGGGGCTCCCCGGACGCGCTCGCTCGAGGAACGTCCTGAATCCTTTCCCAATTTAAAAAACCCTCCGTTCTCAGACCCGGTTCGTACATCAGCCCCCGCGCAGCAGCCAGGTATTAACTTTCCCCTTTTGTTTGAAAAGATAAAAGGAGAGGCTAATCTCTCCCTTGGGGAATAAAGTTAAAGCTGGCAGAGAGGTGCGGCCGCGTCTCATTTTCCTAGAAGTTGCGCTCCGAGCAAATTTCGGTTCGCCGGGGGCTGAGGGGTGCGAGCGGCAGGCGGGGTCCGGGCGCGCGGGGCTCCGGCTTGGCTTCCCCTGGAGAACCCCTGAGCTCGGAGAGGGAGAGCCGCGGCCCCTGCTCTGGGTTTCCCGGCCCGGCCCCGTTCCCCAGACCGCGTCGGGACCGACTCCGGGCACACAAGTTCTGCGGGCGTTGGAGCAAAATACTGAGTGTGCCCTCCTGCACCCCTTCCTCACTCCCTCTCACCAAAGCGGGGCCCGGGAGTCGCGTTCAGGAAGACCCCCCACTATTCCTCCCTCCCTCCCCGGCCCCAGGGCGCACGGCCAGCGGGGCGCACGGGCGGAGCGGCGGGTGCTCACAGTTTGAACTGGCGTTCCAGGTCCTTGATGAGGCGGCGGCTGAACTCCGGGAACTCGGTGTAGGGGTTGAAGACCCTGCAGCGGCGGGGCCGCGCGACGCCCTCGGTGATGTCCAGGCGCCGGTTCAGCTGCACGCTCAGCTCGGTGTCGGCACCGGCCGCGGGCGCCCGGGTGGACGGCTCGGGCGGGGGAGCACCCGGGCCGCCCTCCACTGCCTCCTGCTGCAGCGGGAACTGCAGCTCGCGCGCCAGCTCCTCGCTGGCCATGGCGGCGAATCGGGAGACCGAGACGGAGCGCGGGACCCGGCGGGCGGCGCACTCCTCCTGGGCTCGCGGCGCCGCGGCAACTGTGCCGAGGTGGCGGCCGCGGGCGGTTGGGAGGGACAGCGGGGGGGCGGGCCGGCCGGGGCGGGGCCGCGGCTTTAGGGAGGCGCCTTGGCCCGGGTTCCGCCCGCCCGGCCACAGGCTGCAGGTGTCCGGCCTGCGCGCTCCCGGGACCGCGCCCGGCTCCGCCCGCTCCGCGGCTGGCTCGGGATCCTGATCCCCTCCGTCCCCCCCGGGATCGGGCGTGGACCCTTGGGTCAACTCCGACCTTTTCACCCCCGTCCCGCTCCGAGGAAGCCCGGGGACCGTGTGGTCCCCAGCAAAAGGGTAGCTGAGCAGCTTCACGACTGTTCGGGCGGTTCCTCTCCCTTGACCCCCACCCACCCCGACTGGAGGCGCTCGCGGCGGGAGGTGGGCGCCCCCGGGGCTGACCCCTCGAGCCTCGACGTCTAGGGGAGACGCGTGCCGGTCCCCCTAGGTCCGGAGTGGGAGGTGTCTGCGGGGACGCGGGGCTGCTTTTCAAATACCCATTGAAAAGAAATGAGGGTTTCCAAAAATAAGCGTAAACTGCCAAAAACAAACAAACGAGAGCGAAAGAGAGAGAAAAACAGCCCCGGGCTGCTCTGGCCCCCAGGTTAGCCGCGCCTTGGGCGGCTCCCGCTTTTTTCCCGTGAAACACTCAAGACCGGAGGGGGGAAGTAAGAAGCTCGAAAATAAACAAACAAACCAGCATTTTTCCACACAGCATGAAAACAAGTCGTCATTTTCCCTAAGGAGAGCTGGCGCCGATGGTTGCCACAGCAGCCGGGCGTGGAAAGGAATCTAGTAAACAGGGCTCTGCCCCCCGCGGGCCCGCTCCGCGGTGACCTGGGGCGCCGAGGGCCGCGCGCGTGGCTGGGACCCGCCGGGCCGTGGGCGCCCGAGACCCGCCTCTGGCCGCAGAAAACGTTCTTGTGTAGGGCAGGCGGGGAGGGGAGGGGGATCGGGCCATCGGCATGGGCCCGATGAGGGAAAAGAAATGTTATTTTTTAAAAGGTATGTCGGGAAATATGCATTTTTTCTGAAATATATTTTTATTTTATTTTTAAATAAAAGTATTAAATAAAATCTTTTCCCATCCCTATTGGACGTCCCTACTAACTTGCTCCGGTGAAAGCAGCCTTTTAATTTCAGATTTTACGCTTGAAATGGCAATACCCAAGGAAATCATTGGGGCATTGACAGACGGTTCAAGTGCTTCATGGGTTGTTCCACTCGACGACCAGGTGCCCTAGTGAGTCCCTTTGTATTAAATCCTGGAGCTACAGTTTATGGTTTGACATATTTCACCAAAAAAGGGGGGGAGGAGCGGGGTAAACATCCTTAATGGTCCACGTCAGCCAGAAATTTTGGCCAGTACTAATAAAAGAATTTAGATCATTTTTTTATTCTGACATTTACAGCAGTCCAAATTCTATTTAAAGGATCTAAAAGCTTTCCCTTTTATATTTTTTTGGTTTGGACAAATGTAATGTTGAATGTTCTGTGTTAAAGAGAGTGAATCTTGAATGCAATTCAGTTTTTCAACTTAAGCATCTCCAAATGAGGAAGCACTTTTTGCACAATGCATATGTTAATGGGGTGGTCAGCTGGGCAGCACTCAAAATGTACATTACCTGCAGAGGGCCCAGTAGGTGCCCCGCCTGGCCTTTCTGTCGCTGAGGTAGGGTGGGGGTGGGAGCACTTCCTAAGCTCTGCCCAGTACCTAGCCACCGAGCCACAGTTACCTAGACTGCACGCCAGACCACGCCTGCCTGTCCCAAGCAAGGAAGTCTCAGCACCTCAGAGGTGTAACCTCCGGTGGGGGGGTGTTACAGCCACAGTCGCAGTCTGGCTGAGAAAGCCCTGCCCTCGACATCTCCAAAGGCCAGCTGGGTACCTGGCAAGGAACTGAAAGTTTGGTGAACATTTGGCCAATATCATGTATCTGTGCAAATATAAGCCATTACCTGTAAAATAACTTTCTATCACAGAAAAAAAAGCACTAAAAGGAAAGGGGACGAATTATTAACGGTTGGAAATGCTAGGAGTCCAATATTTTAATTTTCTTTTTGAAATTCTTATTTTTCTGAATTTTCTACAATGAATGTAAAACTGTAATAATCAGAAACTAGATACTGTTTTTTTTTAATGAAAACGTATGAGAGAGTGAGCACATATTTAGCTGTACAGAAACTCAAAAGTGTTTTGTGCCATCCCATGAGCTCATTTATTTCACCAGCCTTCCTGTGGAGCTGCTAGAGGAGGTTCGTTCCCTCCCTTCACTTGGGAAAATTGTCAATTCCAAGACCTCTTGTTCCATTATCTATTGCTGTATGACAAGCCATCCTAAAACTAAGTGGCTCTCAGTGGAACCAGAAAGCGAGAGTTGCGGACATCACCATGTGAGGAGGAAAGAACACCATGGAGTCTCATCCAGCCAGAAAGAGCACTACTGGCCCAGGAGGAAGCAAGCCTTCCAGCCTCTGCAACTGGTACGTATGAGCAAACCCTGTAAAACAAGGTGATCTTCCCATATGGAGACTAATAGAATATTAGAAGATGACACTGACTGTTTTAAGAGCTTTTTCAAACTCCATGTAAAAAACAGATTTGCAAGACACAACGTTGGAGAGGGAAGACACAAAATTAATACCTGATTCATGCAGTGAAATTAAACGAGCCTTTCAAGGAGATATACCAAAAGAATTGCAACATATTGTTGGATCACAGTACCTCAAAACAGAGAAAGCCATGGTGGAAGGTTTATGGTTAGATCTAACCAGCAGGAGCAAACCTGAAACTCAGCCTTTTCACTCATCTCACTCTTAATGCTACCAGCATCCCATCAGGTTCCCACAAAGTGAGTCTTTTCCTCCAGCTACCGGGACAGAGGCAGGGCAAAGATCTCCAATATGATTTTTAGTAGTGGAAAAGTAGTACTTAACCAAGATGGCTTTTATTACCTGTGTGCCTGTTTGAAACTGTCGTGTACCCCAGAAAAGCCATGTTCTTTAATCCTCATTCAACAGTGCTGGATGGAATCTTTTTGATTAAGTTGTTTCCATGGAGATGTGATCCACCCAATTGTGGGTGGTAACTTCTGATTAGACGGTTTCCATGGAGATGCGTCTCAACCCATTCAAGTTGGGGTTGCTTACTGGAGCTGGGTTAAGAGGGAACCATTTTAAAAGCCTTAGTGCCAACAGAGCCCACATAGCCAGAGACCTTTGGAGATGCACAAGGAAAACGCCCCTGGGGAAGCCATTGAAATGAGAATTGAAAGCTAGCAGACATGGCCATGTGCCTTCCCAGCAGACAGAGGTGTTCTGGACCCATCAGCCTTTCCTGAATGAAGGTATCTTTCCCTGGATGCCTTAATTTGTGCATTTCCGTGGCCTCAGAGCTGTAAACTTGCAACTAAATAAATTCTCCTTTTTAAAAGCCATTCCATTCCTGGTGTATTGCATGCTGGCAGTTTTAAGAAACTAAAACAACCTGCTTGCCAACATTTGTTCTTGACATCATGAAACTTCAGCAAACTTGGTAACAGAGAACCTTCAGCTGATGGTGCTTGTCACCAAAACCAGCGTCCGAATCCCGAGTTCTCATACCCTCATGAAGGGAGGAAGCACCAAATGCTAGTCGGGAAATTCTGAATTCCATTTTTATTCCATAAACATCGGAGGATTTTTTAAAGCTGCGATCTGGTGCAGAAATAAG
The DNA here is from genome assembly GCA_004026745.1 of Myrmecophaga tridactyla. Taxonomy (NCBI): domain Eukaryota; kingdom Metazoa; phylum Chordata; class Mammalia; order Pilosa; family Myrmecophagidae; genus Myrmecophaga; species Myrmecophaga tridactyla. The sequence goes on along the minus strand of PVIY010038153.1, from coordinate 16,336 downwards.
CATCGTGGTATCCAGGTCCTCCTTACTAAATCCGGATCAAGGTACACCTTACTTCAGAGCTTTTAAACTCCACGATATACTTGAGCCCCATGTTGTGGAGGGTTATTATGTACTTGCTAGGATGTACGTGGACTCTTTTTGTTTTTGTTTTTTGGGTGAGGTGCATGGTCTGGGAATATGTGGACTTTTAAAAAACAAGCCAAGAAAGGTGTAGATAGTGTGGGAGGCGCTGCCCTGAAGGCACCTGATGACTCTTTGTCATGCTTTTGACCCTGTATTTACACTGAGACGTTTGACTCAATGGGTGTTAAAATCTAAAGGCTTTCTTACACAATGATTTTTAAATATTGTAATGAATTCCCAGAATTAAACCAGTTTGGAACGATTATGGTTACTGATATGAAAATCTGCATGTGGGCTCCTGGAAGGGTTAGTTCTCTAGCTTGAGCCCTTTGTTATGGGCGACTAGATAGCTAAAGTAAAGAGGGCGGCAACTAATTATAGACATAATCATTTGAAGGGTTTAGTTCTTTTGACTTGTTACATCATGCTGGAAACTGCCAATACCTTTTCCAGTGATGAGAGAAAATATATGTATTTTTATATTATATCTAAAGTTATATTTTGGATGTAATTTTTCTGTGTGAAGTATGGTAAATTATATTTGTGCTATAGAATTTAATTCAAAATATTTAAAATGTCTCACTGTTGACAAGTTAAGGTTTTAGATGTACAGACAGCATGCACAGGTGATTCAGTGCTGGACGGCTTGCCTGCAATGAAGGAGATCTGGATTTTATTCCTGGCCCATGCACCCCACCCCCCAAAAAAAATGTACAGACATTTAAAAAATATATTTTTATTGAGAAATTCCACACATAAGTCCAACCATATTATACAATCAATGTCTCACAATATCATCACATAGTTATATATTCTTTACCATGATCATTTTAGAACACATGCATCCCTCCAGAAAAAGAAAGAAAAAGAAAAAGAGAACTCATACATCTCATATCCCTTACCCCTCTCTTTTGTTGACCATCAGTATTTCAATCTACCCAATTTTTACCCTTTATCTCCCTCTATGATTTATTTGTTTTCTATTTTATTTTTTTTCGCTCGCCTGTCCATACCTTGGATGAAAGGAGCATCAGACACAAGGTTTCACAACCACACCGTCACATTTTAAAAGCTATAGCATTACACAGTCCTCTTCGAGAATCAAGCCTACTGGAACACAGCTCAACAGTTTCAGGTACTCCCTCCAGACGTTACGTTACACCATAAACTAAAAAGGGATATCCAAATATGCAAAAGAATACCCTCCTGGATAACCTCGCAACTGTTTGAAATCTCTTAGCCACTGAGATTTTATTTTGTCTCATTTCTCTTTCTCCTTTGGGTCAAGTATGCTTTCTCAGTCCCATAGTGTTGGTTCTGTCTCATCCCTGGGAGTCGTTGTACAGGCGTATTTAACTGATTGCACTTTCTAAATTCCCTGGGGAAGACTTGCAGTAATAGAAAAGATGTTGTTTGCTAATAGCAAATCATTATATTTCTTCATCCTTTTTAAATTTAATCGATTTTTCAGTCTCGTCGCGTCTGTGCAAAAAAATTTTAAATGAAGGTCTTGAATCCTAAGGTCCAATGTTGGCCACCAGGCACCTTTTAAATTTAGAAGATAATTTACTTTAGAAAGCTGATGTTGCCTAAAACGACACATAATGGGCTACTGAAATCTGCCAAGAATCTTTGTATAATAATTGAACAGGCATATTTTTTTTCTACACGTGCTGCAAATTGTAAATTTTTTAATGGATAAGTTATCCAGTGGCTTTTCAGTAAAAGAAAAAGAAATCCATTTTCAGTTTAGTGGAAATTATTTTATTAAAAATTTTAAAAATTCTTTTGAACCGAAACATTATTTAAAATAAATAAAAACATTGTCTTTGAACGTTCATTTTTGTTACAAAAATAAATTGATAAGGACACCTGCAAAAAAAAAAATCAAAACTCTGGCTTTATGCAACACAATAACATTTATTCTGCTCACAAATCTGTGATTTGGGCAGAGCTGCGTGGAGAAAGCTCTTCTCTAACCCACTTGGCATCAATGGAGCGAGCTCAGGGGCTGGGGCCGACTCAGTCCCTGCTATGTCTGACGGGCATTCCCAGTGGGCATTCTCAGTGGGGGCTGTTGGCTGGAGAATCAGCATCACGGGTCAGAAGCGCACATGAGATGGATATATACAATTGCAGCCACCCTGTCAACATGCAATCTGCCAGCCCTGCCCCTGGAAATCCCTCCAGGATGGAGTCTCCTCTAGCTCTGTGGCATCAGCAGGAGCTGACACATCTTTCAGCCCTTACAGTCCAGATGGGCTGGAAAGTGCTAACCTGTAAGTCATATTTTTAATTAAAGATACAAAGAAGTCTGAATAAAGGAAATTCCAGAAAGAGAAGAACCCTTCTAAGGAAGCAGAAACTGGGGGTGTGTCCCCCACCCCCACTATTTTTGAATTATCAACTTCTTAAACAAGTCTAAATGTCAGGATTTTGATTTGCTGTAGAGGAAGAGACTCTGACTTTTAAAATTATTGCTAGGCCTTAATTATTGATGCCAGGTGCTCATTCTAAAATCTCCTTTGTGCAGCCCCACATTTAATTGAAGATATTCTAAAATTAGATAATGGCGGTGGTTACACAATGCCGGGAATATAATAAAAACCTTTGAATTGTTACACTTCAGAAGGATGGAGTTTATGGCATGTGCGTTATATCTCAATAAGTCTATTATTAAAAATAACAATAAACCCATTATATGTTAGCATAACATTAGAAAGAAAGGCATTGTTTTACATTTCTGCCAATTTCTTTAACGTCTGGCTTTATAGAAAACAGCTAGATTCCACATATCAGCCTCTGCATTGGGTTTGTTGCCATTTGTTGCTTTGATTGAAGAATCTGAAGAAAATCCAGGTGCCGCACAGATGGCTGTATGGTTGGAAAAAGGAAGAGTGTTTGATCAGCCTTTTTCAGATAATAGTGAGTATTCTTCTCTGATGCTACACCAGAACTTGGACATGTGGTAGTCTCTTGAAGATTGCTTGCGTGTGGAATCTGAAAGCATGCGAACAAACTTTTCATACTATCTTGCACAGTCAATGGATCTTTGACCTATGCATAATTTTGAAGCATTATGACACATTTCATTTATATAATCTTACAAGATGACATTCATTAATCACAGGAAAGCCTGCAGGAAACTGTGCAGCTCACAGGAAAAACAAATACAAGTTTTTCAAAATCCTAATTTGAGCTTGAAATTCAAATTTTATTATTGACAGCAAATACTTGAAGTGACAGTCTCACCTTGTTCGTGTTTCAAGTGTCTCCAAATACCCAATTGTGAATAAGCACAGTTGTCTGTTAGTCCTTCTCTCAGGTAAAAGCGGTGATCCATGGAGAAGGGGGCTTGTTCGGTTCAGAGAGCAAACAATTGTACAGCAGTTTTTCCTTGAGATAGTATCATATTTCCACGTGCTTTAAATTCACTTCCCATTTCAGAATCCTTTAAAGGTGCTTGCCATTTCATCACACCTAAGATTAAAGAGATGTGCAATCAAGGACCAACATTTAATAAACATTGATATATGTTTTTACTGCTTCATCAAGGACATTAAGTGACACTAAATTTTTGCTTTCACCCGGGAGTACACGAAATGAAGAATATAATGACTGTGTCAACAAAGAAATAACAAACTAAGCTGCATTTGGGGTCTCTGGGTATTACATTAAGCTCTATAGAATTACAGGGCCTCGTTCCCATTCTGAGCTCCTTGTGTTTGAGTTGTTTAAATGAGCTATCTAGACAGGTTGAGTTGGATTATTAACATTTAAGTTCAGAAAATTTAGGTTCTTGACACAATAAACCTCTCTGCCTTTGCTCTCATACAGCAGGTGAAGCTCTGAGAACACACCCTATTACCCTTTGCCCTGTGTTATGATTTACCTTAGTCCCAACCAGATCTGTTTCGTTTTTGAACCGTTTTTCGGTTACTTTGTCATTGTGAGTAGCAACGCTGACTTTCAGAGCTGCAGAGCTCCACCTCCGAATCTTAGCTGTCACAGAGGTTCTCAAAGGTCCAGGGAAATACCAGCTAATGCCAAGACAGCTCAGTGTCTCAGAACCTAGAAATTTTTGAGGTTCTTAGAAATTTTCTTATAAGTATTTTCTGAAAGAGACCTTAGCAGATTTGTTCTTTTGCTCTGACTTATTTTGCACAACACATTGTCCCTAAGGTTCATTCAGTTCGTTGCATGCCTCCGGACATCATCTGGTAGCCGCACGATATTCCATCATATATATATTCCCCTCAATTTTTAACCCTGGTATTGCTGTGGTACTGTTACTGTCTTTCCACTAACTATAGGCCAAAGCATGCAATATAGTTTTCCCCCATACTCCTCTATTATTAATTCTTTGTATAAGATCAAATCTTTGAAGGAGTTCATGTGAGACCTTACTCATAATGGTAGAGTTAATAGGTGGGATGCATGGCACTGTACATCCCCTTTCGATCATATTCACCTTCAATTTGGCAATGTTACTTAGAACCCCACTAATTTGCTACCATCACTTCTCTCCATTCCCTTACATTTAAGTTCAACCTCATTGCCCCGTCTCTATCTTCTGTGTACCTCTAGGTCCCCTATATTCTACAGTGTAAACCTTTGCAATTACCTTTATCAGAATCATAAAAGCAAAATCATACAGTATCTACCCTTTTGTCTCTGACTTATCTCCCTCAGCATTATGTCCTCAAGTTTCATCCCCGTTGTCATAGGTTTTGGGACCTCATTTTGTCTTACTGCTGCATAATATTCCATTGTATGTATGTATCACAATTTGTTTATCCACTTGTCCATTGATGGGCACTTGGATTGTTTCCATGTTTTGGCAATTGTGAAAAGTGCCACTGTGAACATCAGTGTGCAAATGTCTGTTCGTGTCATTGCTTTCCAATCTTCTGGGTATATACCTAGAAGTGGCATTGCTGGGTCATCGGGCAACTTGATATTTACTTTTCTGAGGAACCACCAAACTGTCTTCCTCAGGGGCTGTACCATTATACATTCCCACCAGCAGTGAATAAGTGCTCCAATTTCTCCACATCCTCTGCAACACTTATAGTTTCCTGTTTGTTTAATAGCAGCCATTCTTACAGTGCGAGGTGATTGATATCTCCTTGTGATCTTGGTTTGCACTTTCCTTATAGCTAATGAAAATGAGCATCTTTTCATGTGCTTTTTAGCCTATTGTATATGCTCTTTGGAAAAATGTCAATTCATATCCTTTGCCCATTTTATAATTGGGTTGTCTGTTTTTTGTTGTTGGATTGTATAATTTTTTTTATGTACACAGGATATCAAACCTCCATCTGATATGTGATTTCCAAATATTTTCTTCCATAGAGTTGGCTGCCTCTTCACCTTTTTGACAAAGTCCTTTGAGATGCAGGAGCTTTTAATTTTAAGAAGTTCCCATTTATCATTTTTTTCTTTCATTGCTGGTGCCTGGGCTATAAAGTTGAAGAAGCTACTTCTTATTACTAGGTCTTGAAGATGTTTCCCTGTATTTTTTTCTAGGAGTTTTATGGTACTGACTCTTATATTTAGGTCTTTAATTTGTTTTGAATTAATTTTTGTATAGAGTGTAAGGTAGGGTCCTCTTTCATTCTTCTGACTATTGATAGCCAATTCTCCCATGCCCATTTATTGAAAAGACTCTTCTGTCCCAGTTCAGTGGATTTGGGGCCTTAATGAAGAGCAATTGATCATAGATTAGGTGGTCTATCTCTGTACTCTCAATTCGATTCCAAAACTTCTATCTTTGTGCCAATACCATGCTGTTTTGACCACTATGGCTTTATAGTAAATTTTAAAATCAGGAAGTCTTAGTCCTTTTACTTCATTCCTCTTTTGAAGGGTATATTTAGCTATTCAAGGTCTTTTTCCAATGCAAATAATTTTTTAAATATATTTTTATTGACAAATCATCACATACATATAGTCCATACATAGTATACAATCAATGGCTTATAATATCATCACATAGTTGGACATTCATCACCATCTTCCAAATAAATTTGATAACCAGCTTTTCCAAGTCTTTAATGTAGGTTGTTGGAATTAGGTATTGCATTGAATCTTTAGATCAATTTGGGTAGAACTGACATCTTAATGACATTCAACCTTCCTATCCATGCACACAGAATGTCTTTCCATTTATTTAGGTGTTCTTTGATTTCTTTTAGCAATATTTTATGGTTTTCTGTGTACAAGTCCTTGGCATCCTGATGCAGCTTATTCCTAGATATTTGATTCTTTTGATGATGTTTTGAATGGAATTTTTCCCCCTTAACTGTCTCCTCAATTGGAAGGTATAGAAAATATACCGATTTTTGTACATTAATCTTGTATCCTGCCACTTTGCTGACTTTGTTTATTAGATCAAGTAGCTTTGTCATCAATTTCTCAGGGTTTTCCAAGTATAGGATCCTGTCATCTGCAAATAATGTTTTACTTCTTCCTTCCTATCTAGATGCCTTTTCGTTCCTTCTCCTGCCTGATCACTTTAGCTAGAATTTCTAATACCATATGACAGTGGGTTCTCTTGTCTCATTTCCCATCTTAGGGGGAAGGCTTTCATCTCTCGCCATTAAGTTATATGCTATGGGTTTTTCATATATGCCCTTTATGATATTAAGGGAGTTTCATTAGGTTCCTACATTTTGAAGTGTTTTTATCAGAAAAGGATGCTAAATTTTTGCTAGATGTTTTTTCAGCATCAATTGAGAGGATCACGTGATTTTTCCCTTTTGATTTGTTAATGTGCTGTATTATGTTGATTGATTTTCTTATATTGAACCACCCTTGCATTCCTGGTACAAACTCCACTTGGTGATGATATATAATTCTTTTAATGGTTTTTTTTTTTTTTTTTTTTTTTTTTTTTTTTTTTTTTTTTTTTTTTTTTTTTGCTTGGGCACTGGGAATCAAACCCAGGTCTCCAGCATGGCAGAGAGAACTCTGCTTGCTGAGCCACTGTGACATGCCCTTTTTATGTGTTATTGGATTACATTTGTTAATATTTCATTGAGAATTTTTGCATCTATGTTCATTAGGGAAATTGGTCTATAGTTTTCCTTTCCTGTAGCATCTTGATCTCGTTTTGGTATTAGAGTAATTGTTAGCTTCCTAAAATGAATTATGTAGCATTCTTTTTTCTTCAATTTTTGGGAAGAGTTTGAGCAGGATTGGTGTTAGTTCTTTTTGGAATGTTTAATAAAATTTCCCAGTGAAAAGCTGTCTGATCCTGGGCTTTACTTTATAGGACGTTTGTTAATGACTGATTGAATCTCTTCACTTGTAATCGGTTTGTAGAGATCTTCTATTTCTTCTCAAGTCATTATAGATAATTCACGTGCTTCCAGGAATTTGTCCATTTCATCTAAGTTGTCTAGTTTGTTGGTGTATAATTGCACATAGTTTCCTCTTATGATTTTTTAAATTTCTTCAGGATCCATGGAAACAACCCTCCCCCTCCCCCCATTTCTGATTTTGTTTATTTGCATCCTCTATCTTTTTTTCTTTATCAGCCTAGCTAGGGGTTCATCTATTTTACTGATTTTCTCAAAGAACCAAATTTTGGTTTTGTTGATTCTTTCCATTGATTGTTTGTTCTCCACATCATTTATTTCTGTTTTAATTTTTGTTATTTCTCACCTATTTGCTTTGGGTTTAGTTTGCTGTTCTTTCTCTAATTTCTTCAGATGAGCCATTAAGTCCTCTATTTGCGCATTCTTCTTCTTATTATTATTCTTTTTTAACATGGGCAGGCACTGGGAATCGAACCCGGGTCTCCAGCATGGCAGGTGAGAACTCTGCCACCGAGCCACTGTGGCCTGCCCTCATTCTTCTTTTTTAATATATGCAGTTAGGGCAATAAATTTCCCTCTCAGCACTGCCTCTGTCACATCCAATAAGTTCTGATAAATTGTATTCTCATTTTCATTCATCTCCAGATATTTAGCAATTTCTTCTTTGACCCACTGATTGTTTAAGAGTGTGTTCTTAATCTCCATATATTTGTGAAAGTTCTATCTTATTAAATTTATAAAGACCTATTTTGTGTCCCAGCAATGATCTAACCTGGAGAACATTCCATAAGCACTTGAGAAAAATGTATATCCTGGTGTTTTGGGGGTGTAACAATCTGTATATGTCTATTAAATCTAATTATGTTATCACATTGTTTAGGTTCTCTATTTCCTTGTTGATCTTCTGTTTGATTGTTCTATCTATAATACAGAGTTGTGTTTTGAAGTCTCCCACTATTATTGTTGAAATGTCTATAGTTCCCTTCAGTTTCACCAGTGTTTGCCTCATGTACTTTGGTGCTCCTTTATTGGCGGTGTAAACATTTATGATTATCATTTCTTCTTGGCGAATTGTCCCTTTTATTAATATGTAGTGTCCTTCTTTGTCTTTTATGATGTCTTTACCTTTAAAGTCTATTTTATCTGATATTAGTATAGGAACTCTTGCTTTCTTTTGATTACAACTTGCATAGAACATTTTTTTCATCCCTTCACTTTCAATCTATTTGTATCCTTGGGACTAAGATGTGTCTCTTGTAAACAGCATATACATGGGCTCTATTTTTTAATCCATTCTGCCAAACTGTATCTTTTAATTGGTGAGTTTAGTCCATTAATATTCAAAGTTATTACTGTAAAAGCAGTTCTTGAATCTACCATCTTATCCTTTAGTTTTTATTCATCAGATCTATATATTCTTTTCCCTCTCTCTCTTTTTATCCTTTGAATTACCCTTACTGGTACTCTTCAATTCTGTGTCCTCCTCTCCTGTCTTCTATTTTTCAACTGACAGAACTCCCTTTAGTATTTCTTGTAGGGCAGGTCTCTTGTTGACTAGTTCTCTCAGTCTTTGTCTTTGAAAATTTTAATCTCTCCCTCAACCTTAATGGACAACTTGTTTAGATAAAGGATTTTTGGCTGGAAGCCTTTCTTGCTCAGGATCTTAAATCATACCACTGCCTTCTCCCCTCTGTGGTACCTGTCGGGTAATCTGAATCCCTCTGTTTTGTTTTCTTTCTTTTTATAACTCCTAGTACAGTATAGTCCAGTACCAGCATCAGTTTTACCCACTATTATTTTTGTGCTACCAGTGCAAATGTCAATATATCTTTGTATTATGAAAATAATATGTGGAGCACGTTTTAAGAATCTTTACACTATTATTTATATTTTTAGCAGTGGCCAAGAATCCTGTTCTCTGTGGACCATGTTCCTTAATCTGTCCCCTGTTGTTGGACATTCAGGTTGATACCTGCTTTCTGCAATCTACATGATGTTGCATTGAGTGGTGGTGGATTCCTATCTTATGCTGCGTTAAAAGTTGAAAGACCTCATTTAAAATTGAATTAAGTGCCAGGTTTCAGTCCCTGACCACAAGTCTTACACTCTGGTGGGAAAAACACATAGTCAACAAGCTAAATAAAATACATGCAAAAATGATTTGAGACAATGAAGGACATTATATATTAATTAAAGGGGTCATCCCTCAAGCAAGAAGAAATAACAATCATAAATATTATGCACCTAACCAGAGTGCCCTAAAAGACATGCAGCAAAAACTGGCAAAACTGAAGGGAATATTAGGCATCTCCATAATAATAGTTGGAGACTTCAATACATTATTCTCATTAATAGATAGAGCATCTAGTTAGAGGATCAGTAAGGAAACAGAAAATTTAAATAATGTAATAAATGATCTAGACCTAACAGATACAAAATACCACATGCCAAAATAATAAAATATATATTCTTCTCAAGTGCTTATGGATCACTCTCAAGGATATACCACATGTTGGGTCACAAAATGGGTCTCGAAAAATTTAAAATTTAAACAGATTGAAATTATACAAAGCATTTTCTCTTAACAAAATGGAATGAAGTCCCCCACCACATAGCAAACCAAAAAAAAAAAAAAAAAGAATGAAGCTAGAAATCAATATATGGATGTAAACAACACACTCTTAAACAATCCATGGATCAAAGAAGAAATTGCAAGAGAAATCAGTAAATATCTCAAGACAAATGAATATGAGAACACAACCTATCAAAACTATAGGATGCCGGGAAGATAGTGCTGAGAGAGAAATTTATAGCTTTAAGTGTCTAAAGAGCTAAAATCAAAGAATTAACTGGACATTTGGAGGAACTATAAAAACAACAGCAAACTAATTCCAAAGCAAGCAAAGGAAAGAAATAACAAAGACTAGAACAGAAATAAATGAATTGAGAAAAAACAATACAGAGAATCAACAGAACCAAAAGTTTTCTTTGATAAGATCAATAAAAAATGACAAGCCCTCAGTTAGACTGACAAAGAAAAAAAGAGAGAGAAGATGCAAATAAATAAAAATCAGAAATGAGAGATGGGACATTACTACTGACCCCACAGAAATAAAAAGCTCATAAGAGGATACTATGAAGAACTTTATGCCAACAAATTAGACAACTTAGATGAGATGGACAATTTCCTTGAAACACATGCAGAACCCACACTGACTCTAGAAGAAACAGAAGACCTCAACAAACCTGTCACAAGTAAAGAGATTGAATCAGTCATCAAAAACCTCCCAACAAACAACAACCCAAGGCCAGATAGAAATAGAAGGAAATTTTCTCAACATGAAAAACATACAGCTAACTGTTCTAGTTTGCTAGCTACCAGAATGCAATATGCCAGAAATGGAATGGCCTTTAAAAAGGGGAATTTAATAAGTTGCTAGTTTAAAGTTCTAAGGCCAAGAAAATGTCCCAATTAAAACAAGTCTATAGAAATGTCCAATTTAAGGCATCCAGGGAAAGACACCTTGGTTCAAGAAGGCTGATGACGTTCAACGTTTCTCTCTCAGCTGGAAAGGCACATGGTGAACATGGCGGTGTCTGCTGGCTTTCTCATGGCTCTGCCAAAAGGGACTCTCTCCAAAATCTTTCCTCTTTTAAAGGATTCCAGTAAGCAACTCCACCTTCAACGGGTGGAGACACACCTCCATGGAAATCATCTAATCAAAAGTTACCACCCACAATTGGGTGGGTCACATCTCCATGGAAACAATCAAAATGCTCCCACCCAGCAATATTGAATGAGGCTTTTCTGGGATCCAGCACAGATTCAGACCAGCACACTAACATTGCACTCAATAGTGAAAGACTGAAAGTTTTCCCTCTAAGATTGAGAACAAGAGAAGGATGCCCCTGCCACCACTGTTATTCAACACTGTACTGGAAGATCTAGCCAGAGCAGTTAGGCAAGAAAAAGAAATAAAAGATATCCAAATTGGAGAGAAAGAAGTTAAACTTACACTGTTTGCTTATAACAGGATCTTATATATAGAAAGGTCAAAAAAAATTTACAACAAAAGTACTAGAACTAGTAAACAAGTTCAGCAAAGGGACAGGAATCAAGATCAACCTGCAAAAATCAACAGTGTTTCTATAAACTAGGAAAAAGCAACTGAGGAGGAAAGCAAGAAAAAAAATCTAAGCATCTAAAAGAATCAACTATGTAGGAATAAATTTAACCAAGGAGGTATTCAGAGAACTACAAAACACTGCTAAAAGAAATCAAAGACCTAAAGACCTAAATAAATGGAAGGGCATTCCATGTCCATTGGTTGGAGGACCAAATAGCACTAAAATGTCAATTGTACCCTAATTGATTTACAGAATCAACACAATCCCCCCCTCCAAATTCCAACAGCCTTCGTAGAAATGGAAAAAGCAATCATCAAATTTATTTGGAAGGGTAATGAGCCCCAAACTGCTGAAAACATTTTGAAAAAGGAGAACAAAGTTGGAGGACTCACACTTCCTGATTTCAAAGCATATTAGAAAGCTGCTGCTTATAGCCTGGTACTGACATATAGACATTTTTATCAATGGAACCAAATTGAGAGTTCAGAAATAGACCAGTGCATTTATGATCAATTGGTCATTGATGAGGTTGCCAAGTCCACTCAACTGGGACAGAATAGTCTCTTCAACAAATGGTGCTGGAAGAACTGGATATCCATATCCAAAAGAATGAAAAAGGACTCTTATCTCATATCTTCTCTGAAAATTAACTCAAAATAGATTAAAGACCTAAGTTTGAGAGCCAGGACTACAGTACTCCTAGAAGAAACTGTAGGGAAGCATCTTCAAGATGTTCGAATAGGAGGTGGTTTCTTAGACCTTACACCCAAAACACAAGTAAGGAAAGGAAAAATAGATAAATGGGAATGCCTCAAGATTGAATATTTCTGTGCTTCAAAGGACTTTGTCAAAAAGGTGAAAAGGCAGCCTACTCAATGGGAGAAAATGTTTAGAAATCATATATCTGAAAAGGATTTAATATCCAGAATAAATAAAGAAATTCTAAAACTCAATAATAAAATGATACACAATCCAATTTAAAAATGGGCAAAAGACTTAAATGACATTTTTCCAGAAAAGAAATATAGATGGCTAAAAAGCACATGTAAAGATGCTAAACATTACTGGCTATTAGGGAAAAGCAAATCAAAACCACAATGAGACATCATTTCACACCTCCAGAATGACCACTATTAAACAAATAGAAAATTACAAGCATTGGAGAGCATGTGGAGAAATAGAAAGACATTAACTGCAGGTTGGAATGTAAAATGGTATAACCACTGTGGAAGACAGCTTGCTGGTTCCTCAGGAAGCTACGCATAGAATTGCCACATTCTGGCAATCCAGCTGTTAGGTAAATACCCAGCAGAACTGACAGCAGGAACGAAAACAGACACGTGCACATCAATGTTCATGGAGTCACTATTTACTCCATTATTTGCCAGTAGATAGAAGCAACCCAAGTGTGCAACTGGTTAATGAACAAACAGAACGTGGTGTGTGTGTGTGTAGGATGGTATATTATTCAGCTGTAAGAAGAAATGAAGTCCTGATACACGTGTGCCAGTTTGAAAGGATATATGTAGCCTAGAAAAACCATGTTTTAATCCTAATCCGATTTTGTAAAGGCAGCCTTTTCTTCTAATCCCTTTTCAGTACTGTATGCTTGAAACTGCAATTAGATCATCTCCCTGGAGATGTGACTCAATCAAGAGTGGTTGTTAAAATGGATTAGGTGACGACATGTCTCCACCCAATTAGATGGGTCTTGATTAGTTTCTGGAGTCCTATAAAAGAGGAAATATTTTGGGGAATGAAGGAGATTCAGAGAGAGCAGAGAATGCTGCAGCACCACGAAGCAGAGAGTCCATCAGCCAGCGCTTTCGGGGAGCTTCATGAAACAGGAAGCCAGGAAAGAAAGCTAGAAGATGACTCCGTGTTCGCCATGTGCCCTTCCAGATGAGCGAGAAACCGTGACTTTGTTCACCATGTGCCTTCTCACTTGAGAGAGAAACCCTGAACTTCATCAGCCTTCTTGAACCAAGGTATCTTTCCCTGGATGTCTTCGATTGGACATTTCTACAGACTTGTTTTAATTGGGACATTTTCTCGCCCTTAGAACTGTAAACTAGCAATTTACTAAATTCCCCTTTTTAAAAGCCATTCTATTTCTGGTATATTGCATTCTGACAGCTAGCAAACTAGAACAATATGCAACAACATGGGTGAACCCTGAGGACATTATGTTGAGTGAAATAAGATGGACACAAAAGGAAAAATACGGTATGATCTGCCTAATACAAATTAAACATTAAACAAAGAAATACATGGGGTGGGCGATGGTGGCTCAGTGGCAGAGTTCTTGCCTGCCATGCCAGAGATCCGGGTTCAATTCCCAGCGCCTCCCCATGCAAAAAAAAAAATACATCGTCTGTTAGATGATAAATGCTAAGATGGAAAGTAAAGCAGAGACAGGTCCAGGAAGTGTGTAAGGGGAAAGGGAGGAAGTGGCAATTTCAGTTAAAATGGGGGAAGCATCAATGAGGAGGTGACATTTTAAGTAAAGACTTGCAGAAAAATGAAGAGCCATCCACTGAACCAAGGGCCCAGAATTTAAAGCCTGGAGGGCCTGGAATCCCTGGTTTGTCCTGGGCCTCAACCTCTTGAGAAGGCAATGGTAATCCTTTCCTTTAACTCTTCCCCAGTCAAGGGTTCTCAACAGCCCTCAATTTTTTCTTCCTTTTCTGCAGGGATGTCTCCTCCAGGGCAAGTTTCAGGTCTTTGTTTGTGGTTGAGATTCTTAAAATGACTCATCCATCCTTCCAAAGACTTGACTGCATCCTTTCTTTGGGACTGGCCCTACCCAAGGGAAAATCCTCAGCACTATCTAAAAAGGTTTTCTCACACTTCTTTTTTCAGCCCAGAGGATATAAACAATCCCCACAGCAAACTGACAGTACCTTGTTCCCTTCGAGCCCCCTGGCTAGCCCAGCTGCAGAAGAAATTCTTAGCAGAGAAGAGGGAACAAAAGCCTGGGGTGCTTTCTAAACCTGAGGTGCCCGGCCGCAGGGCAGGCCCAAACCCTGTCACCCAGGTGAGGCCTGATCTCCAGTGTCCTTTTTGGCTCCAGGCGTCCATGTCTGGGGCATGCGGGGTGCGGGGTCTCTGGGACCTGGGGTGCCTAGAGGACTTGCCAGCGAGCTTCCCAGGGAACTAATCAACCCAACTGGATTAGCTGAGACCCAGGTTCCTTGGGTTCCCGCAGGCCCCAGTCTGCTCAGACAACCAAGGAACTCTGGACAGAGAATGTCTCTAAAAGAAAAAAACAAAAAACAAATCATCATGTTATTCTTGACCCGATAGGACCGGCAGATATGAGTGGATGAAAATGAAGCCTCCAGGGATGGAGAGGGGAGAGCCACCCCTCCCACCACCCTCTTGGTCCCTGAGCATGGAGGTCGGAAGATAATCCTCAGCCCTAAGGGGACCGCACCACCCCTGGGAGCCCGCCCTCCACCCCCCACAGCCAGGCCCCGCGTGACTCCACCCCTAGAGGGGTCAAGTCTCGCCCCCTCTCCACTGCCTCTAGCCCCTGCAGGTCTCGCGAGGAAGCGCAATGGTGGCCCAGCCCTCGGCCCAACCCCCATCCGTCACTCATGCATCGGAGCAAGAGGGATCCGCCCTCGTCCGTGGGAAATAGGATAGGAGCTGCCTGTGGGGCTTCACCTTTTCTTTGTCCAGCAGCCATGTTAAGGAAAGGAAAAGAAAACCGTTGACGTTAATTTGAATAGTATTTTTTGTTTAACTCAGCGTATGTGTTATCATGTGACCCATGTAATCGACATAAAAATGTTCATGAAATGTCTTACAGTATTTTATTTCATACTTTAAGGCTTCGGAATCCGGGGCGTATTTCCACCTCCAGCCCGCCGCAGCCCCGAGGCGCCACCCTTCAGAGCCTCAGCAGTGGACAGCGCGACTGCCACGCTCCAGCCATCCAGCCTCATCCCGGACCCCCACCCAACTGGCCTGACCCTCCCCTCTACTCAGTATCTGCCCCCAAGGTATGCCCACCCACCCCGGTCCAACCCCGCAGGCCTGATGCCAGACCTGAAGATGAGGTCTGGAAATAAAGTCATACTCGCCCCAGTACCCGGTGCGGGTTTTTTTTTGGTCTTATTCTATATCCTGGCAATTTATATTCTAGATTTTATGTCTATGAGCTTATACATTATAGTTAGTTCATATCAGTGAGATCATACAGTATTTGGCCTTCTGTCTGGCTTATTTCACTTAATAAAATGTCCTCAGTGTTCATCCACGTTGTCACATGCTTTAGGACTTTATTCCTTCCTATTGCTGAATAATATTCCCTCCTATGTATATCCCACGTTTTGTTTATCCATTCATCTGTTGATGACACTTGGTGTCCTTCCCATCTTTTGGCAATTGTGAAAAATGCCACCATGAGCGTTGGTGTGCAAATGTCTGTTTTCATCCTTGCTTTCAGGCCTGTGGGGTATATCCACAGTAATGGGATTGCTGGTGGTAAGGCAACTCTGTGCTTAATTTCCTAAAGAACCTCCAAATCTTCTCCAGAGCAGCTGTGCCATTTTACATTCCCACCAGCAGTGAATGTTCCAGTTTCCTCATATGCCCTCCAATACCTGTTCGTTTAATAGCAGTCATTCAAAAATAGTAGATTTTATTTGCATATCCCTAATAGCTAGTGGAGCTAAGCATCTTTTCATGTGCTTTTAGCTATCTGTTTTTCCTCTTTGGAAAAATGTGTATTTATGTTCTTTGCTCATTTAAAAAAA
>PVIY010038152.1:0-24109 GCA_004026745.1 Myrmecophaga tridactyla | reverse complement strand
CAGCCAGGTTTTCCCGGACTAAACTGGCCTCCTATCAGGGGGAAGGAGTCACCTGAGTCAGTTTTCCCTGAGGGTGAGACCCAGCAGGTTGAAAGACTTTCCTGTGAAGTCTCTGGGCTCTGTTTTTCTTATCCTGCCCAGTATGTGGCGCTTGTCTGCCTGCGGGTCCCACCAGCAAAAGATGTTGCGGCTCCTTTAACTTTGGAAGGCTCTCCCTGCTGGGGGCGTGGTGGAGACAGAGGAGAGGTTGTAGGCTGGTTTTAATGGCTTCAAATTGCCAAGCCCTGGGGTCTGAGTTCCTTGAGGGAGGGATTCCACCTAAGTTGGGCTTTACCCCTCCCCTGGGTAAGGCACAGGTGGGAGATAGCCCTGAAAGCAGTCTGTTTCTGCTTATGCGTGGGGTAGTTGCGGCCCGAGTAGTCCCACCATTGAGTCCAGAGGCAGCCAAGCCTCCGCAGAAACAGCCATGAAAACCCCCGTTTTGTCCCCTTTCCTCTTTTTCAGTTAGCCCAATAAGCAACCTCTGCCTTGACCAGTTTCGCATAAGCTGGGGGCCTATTTTTAGTAGTCAGAATTTGTTTATTAATGCCACAATTGGTGTTTGGTTGGACTCAGTCCCTGCTACTGTTAGTCTCTTTCCTTTCCCTCTGGGAAGCCAACTGTGGGGGAGGGGCGCTGGGCCCTGGCCACTGCAGCTTGGGGAACTCACGGTTCCAGAGACTCGCAGTTGGTTCAGCTGGTCCAGACTTGGGTATGCTGTGTGTCCGGTCACTATCGTGGCTCTGGGAGCTGTTCTGTACTGTTTCTGGTTATTTAGTAGTTGTTCTGGAGGGTGAACTAAAACACGCACATTGCTAAGCTGCCATCTTGGCCCCTCCTCAATCAATTTTTGAATTAACCAGGTCATGCACCCATCACAAAACTTGTCACAGTGGCCTGGTACAGGGTGTGGCTTTCTTGCCAGGCCTGGGTCACAGGCCCACCATGATGCCAGAGGTGGGTCAATATCATTCAAACCTAATGCTGATAGTGGATGTCAGGGTCAGGTTCATGTATCAACTTGGCCAAGGAGTGGTACCTGTTTGTCTGGTTGGACAAGTGGTGGCCTGTCTGTTGCAATGAGGACATTTCATAGAATTAAATCATGATCACATAAGCTACATCCACAGCTGATTCCATTTGTAATCAGCCAGGGCAGTGTTCTCTGCAATGAGTGATGCTTAATCTAATCACTTGAAACCTTTTAAGGAGGATTCAGAAGAGACAGCCTCTTTTTTCCTTCTTTGTCTGGCAAGCCACTCCTGTGGAGTTCATCCAGATCTTCCATTGGAATTGTCAGCTTCACAGCCTGCCCTGTGGATTTTGGACTCTGCATTCCCACATCACATGAGACACTTTCATTAATTTTATATTTGTGAGTGTTCCATGTTGATTCTGTTTCTTTAGAGAACCCTAACTAGTACAGTGGCAAACAGAGCATTACCCATGGAAAACCAGAGAACAGCTACTGGAACAAGGGGCTTGGAACCTGGCTAGGCAAAATCAAAAGATGACCCTCCACAGAGGCAGGCTTAAGTGTAAACTGAGCTCCAAAAACATAAAGAAGAGGTTTTTATTGATTTGTGTCCCCTCCTTCCATAAGAATGTTTGAATCTGTATTAATTTTAGGTTACTGGACTCTACCCTTCTCCCATTAGTGCCCTTGTCTTATATCGTGGTGGGTATATCATGTTAGTTGGACTATTAGGCAAATTTTCCTAATGTATCACCTCTCCCAGGGAGAAAAATACAACCATCAACTAAATGTATTTTATGAGGTCCTTAAGAGATAACATTTATGGAAAGAGTTTTGTGGTCCCAATCACTGAAAGTGCATTATAGTCAGCCATCTAGGCTGTTCAGTCTAGCCTTATTGGGAGAAATCATGTTTTTCTTGATTTGTTTATTCTAAATATCAGGAGGTAACATAAGAAGCAGCCATCTGAATTCTCAGGAGATAAAGGAAACAAAAGCAGAGAGCTTTCAAATCCATCACAGACCTGCATTTATGCAAAAAGATCCCTCTCAGAGCTTTCCTACTCCACAAGTTGGCTTGGTCCTTGCCCTCCCCTCCCCTCCTGCAAACATCTCATAAGTATCAGGAAAGCTCTGTACACATATGTATATGACAATGCCAAGTTTCCTCAGGCCCTCCCAGAGCTACCTATCAGAGCCTTCTGGTGAAGGCTACATGTGTGCTGAAATATATTTGGCAAATAATAAAAGGGAAAATAAGTAACATTTGTTAAGTATATGTTTATGCAAAATATTTGTGAAAGTAAGGTTTCACATTTTGAAGATACTGTTAATTCATCACCATGACATTAATGCTGTAAGAAACAAACCCATTAGATGGTGACCATCACTTTTTAATAGACCATTCCATTGCCAGCAATTGCACTTACAAAATCAGGACATAGCCCAGTCTGCTTGAAGAAGACATAAACATCAAAATTTTTTAAGTGGTCCCCTCTACATTCAGGGCTTACACACAACTCTTCTAGGTGCAGAACTGAGGAGAAATATTAAATGAACATCCAATATGCAGATACTTCCAGAGCCTAGCCAATGCCTGCATGGTGCCAGCACAGCACATGCCAAGTTTGCCTTTGCTTTTCATAAAGCTGTCCACATTTTTCTCAGAAAGTCTGGGCTCAAAAACCTTGGGTTTCAGGTTATTTATGATTCTAAAACACATGATCTGGATCATATAGGCCAGAGTATGATTTTTTTCCATATCAAAAACTTTATTAAACAAAAATCATTAAAAATGAGCTCATCTATTACTTCCATCTGAAAAGCAAACTAGTTTCCAAATTCCTATTTTCTTAATGTTTAATGGTTTGTAATTGTAAAATATAACAGATATGCAAAAAAGCAATAAATGTCCAAGAACATTTTTAACATGAACTTATAGAACTGATTTTATGTTACAGTTGTCTTATATCATGGTGGGTATATCATGTTCTATAAGAACTGATTGATATGTTACAGTTCTTTGATTTTTTGTTTTTTTCTTCTAGCTGCCCAAAACATTAGAGACCAAAAGAGATATGAATATAATGATTCAGCAGTCATGCTCATTTGTTAAATCTTGTCTGTTATCCTGCTCCTTCTCTTTAAGTAGCATACATACTCAAAACCAATAAATTTCAAAGTATATCACAACAATTAGTGTTAGAATAGATTTCAGAGTTCAGTATGAATTACAATTCCACAATTTGAGGTTTTTATTTCTAGCTGTTTTAAGGTCCTGGAGAATGAAAAGGAATGTCAGTATAATGGTTCAACTCTCATAGAATGAATATGTTTTTTTAAAGCTTTTCATTATAAAATATAATATACACATATATAAAAGCAATAAATTTCCAATTACCTTTTAAGAAGTAGTTACTAGAAACATATTTTAAATTTCAATATGGGTAACAGTTCCACTATTTTTTCAATTTTTCTCTAGCTGCTCCAAACACTGGAGACCAGCAGAAACATCAATTTAATGATTCAGCAGACATGCTTATTTGTTAAATCCTATCTTCATCAATTTAATGTTTCAGCAGTCATGCTTATTTGTTAAGTGCTATCTTTGCTATACTCCTTCTCTTTAAATAACAAAATACATAAGCAATAAATTTCAAAGTATATCCCAGCAATTAGTTGTAGGACAGGTTTCAGAGTTTGGTATTTGTTACAATTCCAAAATTTTAGATTTTATTTCTAGATGCTCTATGTTACTGGAAGCAAAAAAAAAAACAGAATAATTATTCATCACTCATACTCACTTGTGAAATCCAAATTTCTCATATAACCCCACCATCACCTTTAACCTTTCTCCCAATCTTTATTCGTATTTGGGCTATGCCCATTCTAAATTTTTCTTATTGGAAGATGTTGTTGACAATATGGGATAGTGGAAGGAATTTGTTGATGTTATGGAAAGGCTGGTTCCTCTACACTTCAAGACTCTCCTTGTCCATGGACTAATCAGAAGGCTGTAGATTTCTTGTAAGTCACTCTACTGCATGGAATCTTTGTAGTCTCTTATACAATGCTCTGGGTATTTTTTCGGTTTGGCAGGAATGGCTTTGATTGAGGTTTGACAAGTTATGAACGGTAGCAACCTTTAACTGAAACTTGCAGAAGAGTGACCTACAGAGTAGCCTCTCAACTCTATTTGAACTCTCTGAGCTACATGGCTCCTTATTTGTTACAAATTTTCCCCCCATTTTGGTCAGGAAGGCACTGCTGGTCCCACAGTTCAGGGCCAGGTCCATCCCTGGGAACCATTTCCCACACTGCCAGGGAAACTTTCATTCTTCAATGTCATTTCCCATGTAGGTGGAGGCAATGGTTTCACTTGTAGAATAGGGCTTAGAGAGAGAGAGAGAGAGGGGCCACATGTGAGCAAGAAAAGAGGTACTCTGGATGTGACATTTAGGCATACCTATAGGTAGGCTGAGACCTTCTGCCACACAAGCAAGTTCACAAGATCAAGCCTCAAGATCAAGGGCTTGGCTCTTTGGTTTGGTCATCTCTAATGTTTGACACAGTACCCGGGATCTCCACAGTGGCAAATTTCAACAATTACATATTTCTATTCCCATCCCTCTAGGGACGCTGCAATTGCCTTTTTTTTTTAATTTGCATATGGGCAGGAGGCACCAGGGATCGAACTCCAGACCTCCAGCACGGCAGGTCGGAGCTCTGCCTGCTGAGCCACGGCAGCCGCCCTGCAATTGCCTTTTGATTAATATATTCTGGGATGTATCTAAGCATCACACCAAGCTATACAGGATCAAAGCCTCTCATTCTTTTTCTGGACTCCCTACACTTGGACTGTCCAAATCATCCATCCAGACAAGTTGAACCAGACCATGCACTACAGAAAATTATGATTTAAAAACTGCTTACTTACCAAAATACACTGAGAAAGCTTCATAACTCTTTTCTTTTTTAACTGTCTGCTGTATTTGTCATCACACCAAAATACATTACTATAAAATCAATTCTTGAATCTACCATTTTATCCTTTGGTTTTTATTTTTCAGTGCATATAAATGCCTGTCAATTTCAAATTCTTAAAAAGTGCTGACTATTAAGTCATTCATATAACTTCATACAGTTTCTGGAATCCTTTAAATATTTTTTCCAACACATTAATGCTGTATTTATCAACTACAACATGCCACCAATTCACATTGCAACTTCAGTAAAATGTAAAATAAGCATGAGTCTTAGAATGGGTGAAAAACATGCAAAAAATTATTTCAAGTTTTAAAATAAGTACCAAACAATATGAAAAGAGTAACAACTTCGTATTTTAAAAAATCAGAACATTAAAGCAGATTTGCCCATTCTATTGCCATTTTATCACTTTGTTGGAGAGGACTCTAACTGTAAGCATTAAGAGTTTACTACCATGTAAAAATATCAGAAAACATCAGAAAAATATATATTTCAATGGAAGAAAATATTTTCATCATGCTCTAAAATCTGGAAATGATTAATAAATTCAAAAGAAAGATATTCTAAGTTAATGTAAGTATATTGGGGTAGTTAGATTCAGTTGTCAGCTTGTCCAGGTGAAGGCACCTAGTTCTGTTGCTGTGAACATGAGCCAATGGTATGTGCACCTCATCTGTTGCTGCATCATCTGCAGTTGACTAGGAGGCATGCCTGTTGCAATGAATGGTGTTTGACTTAATTGGCTGGTACTTAAATGAGAAAGCACCATGTAGCACAGCCCAAGCATCTCAGCATACCTCATCCAAGCACTAACAGCTCAGCCCAGGTCTTTGGAGATGCAGAAAGAAATCACCCTGGGGAAATTTGTTGGAGCCCAGAGACCTGGAGAGAAGGCCAGCAGAGATCACCCTGTGCCTTCCTATGTAAGAAAGAACCTCAGTTGAAAGTTAGCTGCCTTTCCTCTGAAGAACTAGTGAAATAAATCCCCTTTTATTAAAAACCAATCCATCTCTGGTGTGTTGCATTCTGGTAGCAAGCAAACTAGAATAGATTTTGGTACTGGAGGGGGGGTGCTGCTGTGGTTTGCAAATACCAGATATGTTGGAATGTTTTTTTGGATGGCTAAGGGGAAGATTTTGGAGGAACTCTGAAGAGAATGATGGAGAAGTCCTGGAGTGTTTAAAGAGACTGTTGGTGTAAATGGAACCACTGCCAATCTGGACAAAGGGGGCCACAAAGGGACAAATTGGAGTTTGCAGAATGAGAACCATAGAAACTCAGGTCTGAAGGCAAGAAACCTCAGCCATCAGAGTGGACCCACCCATATACATGGAGAGGGTGAGTTTGCCCTGAGGGCTGAGGATGAGTATCCCATCTCATTGCAGTGGAAAAGTTGTGCAGCTTCAGGCCTTGGAAAAGGTATAGCACACTGCTTGGGGACTGGGGAGAGCCTGGCTGTCACCACATGGAGGGGCTGAGCATGTGCCCCAGAAATGACAAAGAAATTATGGGTGGCCCCGTCGCCTGGAGAGAGTGGAGCCAAGAAAAAGGTGGCCTCCTCAATGTTCCCTGAGGTTGATTTGAAAGAGGTGGGCCACTGCATAGGCCCTTGGAAAGGGTGGGACTGACACTTTCTAAAACTGAAGGATAAATGACTTTCAGACTTTGAAATGCAATGGTGTTTTCCCTGCAGGTTTTCCTTCCAATTTCTCCCTATAGATCCTGTTACTGTCCCTCCTTTGCATATTGGCACCAGACAACTTGTTTTGAGATTCACAGGTCTACAGCCAGAAAAGAAATTTTTGCAACTTAATATTGTTTAAGGTGATGCATGTAGTTGCCAAGTTGGCAAGGGGTGGACATGTGGTAGTTATATTTAGTTGTCAACTTGGCCAGGTGAAGGTACCTAGTTTTGTTGCTGTGGACATGAGCCAATGCTACGTGAACCTCATCTGTTGCTGATTACATCTGCAGTTGGCTAGGAGGTGTGCCTACTGCAATGAATGATGTTTGACTTAATTGTCTGGTACTTAAATGAGAGAGCACAATGTAGCACAACCCGAGCAGCTCAGCATACCTCATCCCAGCACTCACAGCTCAGCCCAGGACTTTGGAGATACAGAAAGAAATCACCCTGGGGAAAGTTGTTGGAACTAAGAGGCTTGGAGAGAAGACCAGCAGAGATCACCCTGTGCCTTCCCATGTAAGAAAGAACCCCAATTGAAAGTTAGCTGCCATTCCTCTGAAGAACTAATGAAATAAATCCCCTTTTATTAGAAAACAATCCGTATCTGATGTGTTGCATTCTTGCAGCAAGCAAACTAGAACAGTTACTTTATTAAATATTACTTTCAGAAAATTAATTTTAAAACAGGTTTTAAAAGTTCATTTTTAAACTACACTAGAAAAATTCAAATGGTGAAGGAAAGTAGTTTTAATGCACTTTAAAAAATAGGAATTTTCATTTAATTAATGTTATTGTATAATATAACATACAAACAAATCAAAGAAAGAAAAAAGCAATAGTTTTCAAAGCACTCTTCAGCAAGACAGATCCCAGAGTTTGTCATGGCCACCATAATATTATCTCAGATTTTTTTTCTAGTTGCTCCAGAGTATTGGAGGCTAGAAAGAATATATACACATATGTTTTATCATCACTTTTTTCTTTTTGTGAAAAGTAAAATATATACTAAAAAAGCAATAAATTTCAAGGTACAACACAGCAATTAGCTGTTGAACAGATTTCTGAGTTTCAATGGGTTACAATTCCACAATTTTTACTCCTTGCTGATCTAAGATACTGGAGACTAAAGGAAATATCAATGGAATGATTCAACCAACATGCTTATTTGTTAAACCCTAATTTCTCTGTAGAAATCCATTATCAACTTTGATCTTTCTATCACACTTTTTTGAGGTATTTGGGCTATGACCATTCTAAATTTCTCATATTGGAAGGAACTGTCAATAATATGTGGTAAGGATGTAGAACTAGCTCTGGAGAAGATGGGCCGCCTAGGTTCCAGAAATTATGTGGTCCAGGGATGATTTTGAGTTTGTAAGTTTCTGGAAAGTTGTTTTACTGCTTGGAACCTTTGTAAAATCTAATATATTGCCCTAGGTGTACTTTAGGATTGGCTGGAATGGTTTTGGTTGGGATTTGCAAGTTATGATAGGCAGCAATGGCTAAATGAAGCTTTTGTAAGAGTGACCTCCAGAGTAGCCTCTCAACTCTATTTTAACTTTCCCAGCCACTGATACTTTATTAGTTACACCTCTTTCCCCCCTTTTGGTCAGGTTGGAATTGCTGATCCAACAGTTCCAGGGCTGGACTCATCCCTGGGGTTCATCTCCCATGATACCAGAGAGACTTTAACCCCTGTATGTGATCTCTCATGTAAGGGGTAGAGCAATGATTTCACTTGCTGAGTTGGGCTTAGAGAGATTGAAGCCACATTTGAGCAACAAAAGAGTTCCTCCAGAGGTAAATCTTAGGCATACCTACAAGTAGGCTAAGCTTCTCCACTACATACAAAAGCTTCACAAGCATAAGCATCAAGATCAAGGGCTTGGCCTATGCATTTGGGTGTCCTAATGTTTGACACAATATCAGGGGATTCCCTGATGGTAAAGTTTGATAGTTCTACATCTTTTTCTCTTATCCCTCAAGGGACTTTGCCAATACTTTCTGATTATCTGCTTAATATATTCTAGGATGTATCCAGGCATTGCATTAAACTATAAAGGATTAAAGTCCTCATTCTTATTCTGGGTTCCTTGTGTCTCAAGTGTTCAATGAACTATCCAGACAGGTTGAGTTAGATTATTTGCTATAGAAAAATTGGGTCCCAGGCAAAACAAATCTTTCTTCCTTTTGTCTCAAAGAATGGTTCCAAAACACTGGCAATGTCTTCCTTACCCCTGTGTTCTGAAATACTTTAATCTTGACCTTATCAGCTTCTTTCTTATTTTTGAAGACCAGGTTATAGATATATAAAACATCCCCTCAAAATCCATAAATAATAATTATGCCTTTGCACTAAATGTGTTTGCTGTAAGATATTATAATCTATGTCCCTGTTTTCTTATAAGTATTTTATAATGGAGACAATACAATAATTATTCACTAGTTTCTGGATTATTTTGTCTCACCAAGTGTCTGACAGTTTAATTTACATCATTACACACCTCGTGACTTCATTCCTTTTTGTACAAGCACAATATTTGATCATATGTACACATAATCATTCAGCAATCTACTTCTCAGTCAGTGCATCACTCAGCCACCTGTATTCATTAGGCATCAGATATAATGCCCAAGGTCCACAGACTATCAACACTTTCAAATTTAGATAATTTCATTGTTCCCAAGAGAAAGATACCAATAAACACACCCTTACCGAATAGGAAATCTAATCCTCCCCTTAACTCTTGTCACTCCCCCATTATTTACCCTGCTTTTGCTGTGGTACTGCTGATACTTTCCTATTAAACATAGCCCATAGCATGTGAGAGCAGTTTTGCTCTTGCACCCTGGACTTAAACACTCTTTGTGAATGAATCATATATTTGCAGTAGTTCTAGAAAGAACTATATTATATTTCTAGTGTTACTCAATGGGACACATAGGTCTATACAACCCCTTTCAATCTTGTTCACCTTCATTATGGTAATATTACTTATAGACCCACAAGAGAACCACATTCACTTCTATCTATTCTCTTACATTTGTGCTCAACCTCATAAGCTAGCATTCAGCTATTTCTAAATTCTATGTTTCTCTATTATAAGCTCCTAATTTTACCTTTACATGGTCATAAAAGTGGAGTCATACAGTATCTATCCTTTTGTGTCTGGCTTATTTCACTCAGCATTATGTCCTCAAGCTTCATCCATCTTGACATGTACTTCAAGACATGATTTCATCTCACTGCTGCATAATATTCCATTGTATGTATATTACACATTTTTTAAATCCACTCATGTGTTGATGGGCATTTGGATTGGTTCTATCTTTTGGCAAATGTGAATTATGCTACTATGAACATCGGTGTGAAGATGTCTGTTTGTATCACTGCTTTCAGCTTTTCTGGGTGTATACCAAGTGACACTATTGCTGGGTCATAGGTCAACTTGATATTTAGTTTCCTAAGGAACCAAGAACTGTCTTTCATAGTGGCTGTACCATTATACATTCCCACCAGCATGGCATAAGTGTCCCAATTTCTCCAGATCCTCTCCTATATTTTTAGTTTTGTTTTTGTTTAATAACAGCCATTCATACAGGTGTTACATAGTATGCCATTGCAGTCTTGATCTTCATTTCCCTTACAGCTAATGAAAGTAAGCATCTCTTCATGTGCTTTTGAGTCATCTGTATTTCCTTATCAGAAACATATCTATTCATATCATTAGCCCATTTCATAATTAGATTGTTTGTTCTTTTGTAGTTGAGTTGTAAGATTCTTTATGTACACAGGATATAAAATTGTTATCTAATCTGTGATTACTAAATATTTTCTCTCAGTGAGTTGGCCACCTTTTCACCTTTTTTGACAGTCTTTTCAAGTGCAAAAACATTTGATTTTGAAGAGTTCCCATTTTTCTATTTTTTCTTTTGTTCCTTGTGCTTTGGGTGTAAAGATTAAGAAGCTACTTCCTATTAATGGCTCTTGAAGATGTTTCCCTACATTTTCTTCTAGACCTTTATGGTGCTATTTCTTGTATAGGTGTTTGATCCACTATTAGTGAATTTTTAAAATAGGGTATAAGGTAAGGGTCCTCTTTCATCGTTTTGGCTATGGATATCCAGTTGTACATGTCCATTTGTTGAAAAGATTATTTTGTCTCAGTTCAGTGGATTTGGGTGCCTGGTCAAAAATCTGTCAACCATAGATTTTGTGATCTATTTCTGTGAACTCAATTAAATTCCATTGGCCAATACTTTCATCTTTCTGCTTGTATGATGCTGTTTTGAACACTGTGGTTTTATAATAAATTTTAAAGTCAGGAAGTGTTAATCCTCCCATTTTGTTCTCTTTTAGGATGGTTTTAGCTATCCAGTTTCCCTTCCAGATGGGTTTGGTAGTTTTTCCACATCTTCAAAGTAGGTTGTTGGAATTTTGACTGGGACTGCATTGAAACTGTAGCTATTTTTGGGTAAAATTTACATCAACTATATTTAACCTTCCTATCCATCAGCAGCAAATGTCTTTCTACCTATTTAGATCTTTGATTTCTTTTAACAATATTTTGTAGTTTTCTGTGTACAAGTCCTTTACATCCTAGTTAAGCTCATTCCTATGTACTTGATTCTTTTAGTTTCTATTTTGAATGGAATTTTTTTCTTAACTGACTTCTAAGTTAAGTATTTGTTTGTATATATAAATGTTAATGATTTTTGCACTTTAATTGTATTTGTCACCATCTTGCTGAATTTTTTGATTAGCTTAAGTAACTTTGTTGTAGATTTCTCAGGATTTTCCAAGTATAGTATCATGTCATCTGCAAATGATGAAAGCTTTATTTCTTCCTTTTCAATTTGAATGTCTTTTACTTCTTTGTTCTGCCTGATTGCTCTAGCTAGAACTTCTAGCACAATGTTGAACAATGCCTTGTTCCTGATCTTAGGGAAAAGCTTTCAATCTCTCTCCATTGAATATGATGTGGGCTATCAGTTGTTCATAAATGCTCTTTATGATATTGAAGAGATTATCTTTGATTCTTATCTTTTGAAGTATTTTTTTCAGAAAAGGATGTTGAATTTTGTCGAATGCTTTTTCAACATCAATCAGGATGATCATATCATTTTTTCCCTTTCAATTTGTTAATGTTTATGTTATAATAATTCATTTTTTTGTGTTGGGACATCCTTGCATTCCTTGTATAAACCCCACTTGATAGTGGTGCAACTCATTTAATGTGCTGTTGGATTTGTTTGCTAGTATTTTTTGTTTATGTTTTTCATTTCCAAATATTTTGTTGAGAATTTTTGCATCTATGTTCATTAGGGATATTGGCCTTTGGTTTTCCTTTCTTATAGCATCTTTACCCAGTTTGGGTATCAAAATGATATGACCTTCATAAAATGAGTTAGTAGTGTTTCTTTTTCCTCAATTTTTTTGAAAAGTTTGAGCAGGACTGGTGATTATTCTTTTTGGAATGTTTGATAAAATTCCCCTGTGAAGCCATCTGACCCTGGGCTTTTCTTTGTAAGAAGGTTTTTGATGACTGATTGAATCTCTTTACTTGTGATTGGTTTGTTGAGATCTTCTATTTCTTCCTGAGTAACTTTAGCTTATTTGTGCATTTCCAGGAGTTTGTTCATATCATCAAAGTTGTCTAGTTTGTTGGCATACAGTTATTCATAGTATCATCTTCTGACTTCTTCAGGATATGTGGTAATTCATCCCTTCTCATTTCTGACATTTTTTATTTGCATTCTCTCTCTTTTTTCTTTTTCAGCCTTGTTAGTGGCCCATCATTTTTTTTTAATTTTCTCATACAACCAACTTTTTGTTTTATTGATTCTTTCTATTGTTCTTGTTTTCTCCCATCCATATAACTCTGCTTTAATCTTTGTAATTTCTCTTCAAAATAACAAAGATACTTATAAGATTGAAAGTGAAAGGATGGAAAAAGAGGTTCTGCGTAAGTTGTAACCAAAAGAAAGTAGCAGTAGCTATACCATTATTGGACAAAATAGACTTTAAATATAAAGACATCATAAGAGACAAAGAAGGATGCTATGTTAATTAAAGGGACAATTCACAAGAAGAAATAAAACTCATAAATGTTTATGCTCCCAATCAAGGAGTGCCAACATACATGAGATGGTCATTGGCAAAACTGGGTTTAGTTTGCTGTTCTTTCTCAAGTTCCTCCATGTAAGCAGTTAAGTCTTTGATTTTTGCTTTCTTGTTATTTAAAATAAGCATTCATGGCAATAATGTACCTCTCAGCACAGTCTTTGCCATTTCCCAAAATTCTGATATGTTGTATTCTCATTTTCCTTCATCTCCAGATAGGTACTGATTTCTCTAGCAATTTCTTGTTTGATGCACTCATTTAAAATTGTGTAATATAATCTCCATATGTTTGTGAATGCTCTTGTTCTTTGGTGGTTATGGATATCTAGCTTCATTCCATTCCAATCAGAAAAATCATTCTGAATAATTTCAATGTTTTTAAATTTTAAAATAGCTGTTTTGTGCCCCAGCATCTGATCTCTGCTAGAGAACATTCCATGAGTGCTAAAGAAGTATATATATCCTTGTGTTTTGGTGTGTAATGACCTATACATGTCTGTAAGGTCTAATACATTCATCAAATTGTTTAACTTCTCTATTTCCTTGTTGATATTCTGTCTGGTTGATTATCTGTAAAGGAGAGTGGTGTATTGAAATCTCCTCTTATTATTATTAAAATATCTATCACTCTCTTCAGTTTTGCCAATGACCATCTCATGTACTTTGGAGCTCCTTGATTGGGAGCATAAATATTTATGAGTGTTATTTCTTCTTGTGAATTTTCCCTTTAATTAACATAGCATCCTTCTTTGTCTCTTATGATGCCTTTATATTTAAAGTCTATTTTGTCCAATAACAGTATAGCTACTGCTGCTTTCTTTTGGTTACAACTTGTGCAGAACCTCTTTTTCCATCCTTTCACATTCAATCTATTTGTATACTTGTTTCTAAGATGAATCACTTCTAAGCAGCATGTAGCTGGATTGTACTTCTTAATCCATTCTGCCAATCTGTATAATTTAATTGGTAAGTTTAGTCTGTTAACATTAAAAATTGTTACTGAAAATGTGTTTCTGGAATCCACCATTTTATCTTTTTGGATTTTATTTGTCTGATGTATATATATATTTCCTTCTTTCTCTTTTTATCTTTTAAGTTACACTTACTGGTACTTTTCAATTCTGTGCCCTCATCCAGACCTACCTCTCCTGTCTTTTTTATTCAACTGGTAAAAGTCCCTGTAGTATTTCTTTCAGGGTTAGTCCCTTGTTGACAAAGTCCCTGTTGCTTTCAGGATTTGTTTGTCTGTGAAAATTTTAATCTCTCCCTGTTTTGAAGGACAATTAGTCTGGGTAAATAATTCTTGGCTGGAAGTCTTTCTCTTCCAGGATCTTAAATATATCATATCAATGCCATTTCACCTCCATGGTGTCAGTGAACTCAGTCTTATGTGATTTCCCTTGTATGTAGTAGATTGTTTTTCTATTTCTGCTTTCAGGATTTTCTGTTTCTCTTAAACATTTGACAGACTAATTGGTATGTGTCTTGGGGAATGCCTATTTGGATTTATTCTATTTGGAGTTCATTAAGCTTCTTTGTATATGCGTTTCCTTTATAAAGGATGAGAGGTTTTTCCCTCATTATATCCTCAAGTAATCTTCCTAACCCTTTCTTTATTCTTCTCCTTCTGGTACGTGAATGATTCTTCTATTTGTGTGCTTTGTTTTGTCTGTAATTTCCCAGAGATCCAATTAAAATATTGTCCATCTTTTTTTTTGTCATTTGCTGTTTTGAGTGTTCAAATTTAGTGGCCCTGTCCTGAAGTTTGCTTATTCTCTCTTCTGTCTCTTCAAATCTGCTATTGTGTGTCTCTATTATGTATTCATTTGGTCTAGAGAATCTTCAACCTCTGTAATATATGCTATTTTTTTAATCTTTCAAATTCATCTTTATGGTCTTGTAGTGTCTTCTTGATGCCCTTTATGTCATTAGTCATCCAATTTATTTGAATTAGTATAGTTATATGAACATGCTTCATTAGTTCTGAAGATGTCTGTGTTTCCCCTGGTGTTTTAATTTGGTTGTTAGGCTGGCCTATATCTGTCTGCCCCATGATATGTTTAATGATCTTCTGCTGCCTTCATGGCATATAAGTATTTTGATTGGTTTACTTTGGAAGTTGATTTCCTTCAGTAGTCTAAAGCCTTGTATTTGTTGGATGGATGTGGGGGCAGGATGCAGGGCACAGGGCAGGGCACAACAGTGTGGTGGTACACTGCAGCACAGGTATAGGTGCAGTTTGGGGATGTTATGCTAATGCTTGTGAGCATGGGCATCCAGTGGCATGGGAGGATGTTGTTGTGTGGGTGCATGGGCCTGGGGTGTAGGGCCCTGGTATACACTTGTCTAGGGTTTTGAACCCTTTGTGCACATGCACAAAGCTAGGCCAGAGCAACAGCATTATGCCAGAATGGGTTGGGGTGGATGTGGCCTGGATCTGCAGGTACACACTTTCCTAGAGATGAGAGGTGTAACTGGATGCCATATGCATGCATGGATTTGGGAGTGCCATAAAGTGATGTACCTGTGTGCAGAGATAAAGGGAGGCAGAGTAGGGCTGCATGACCGGATATGCTGGGAGCAGGTGTAGACTGGGTATGGATGCAAGCATCTGTAGATTTTATGCTGGTGACTGCCAACAGGGAGCAGGGACTTGGAGATATTTTTCTGGAGGGATAGGGTGGGACTGCACTGGTGCTGGAGAAGTGCTGCACTTGGGGTGTGATTGTGGGGCAGGTATGCACATGAGTGGTCAACAGGATGGGGGTGCTTAGAGCATGTGAAGTGGAGGCAGGTGTCGGGGTTTAGGTATGTGGGATGTGAAGTGAGTCATGGGTCATGGGGCTGCACTGGTGATGGTAGCAGTTTCAAGGAATTTGGCTTGGCTTTTCTTAGTCCATGTCTCCCCATCCATGCAGTCCTGAAGGCTCCAGGTTTCCATGTTAGGCTGTTTGCACCAGCCAAATGGTCTCTGATTCTCTGATTCTCAGTTCCTCAGCTTTTGCAACCAGGGCCACCCTATGTGATGCAGAAGACTCTTGCAGGTCATGACACCAGGAATCACTATTTCAGTCACCCTCCCATCCCCTCTGTAGCCATTCCTTGGCCATGGTTGAACTTTATCTATCCTATTCCACCATCTTCCCCTAACTCATTTAATTAACTTTTTAAATTTAATTCAGGTGAAGCATAAATGTTCCACCTTCTGTTGAATGTGCCAAATAAACATATAAAGCAAACACCAGTATATGAAAGGTGAAAAACTGGGGGATTCTGTAGCAAGTTACAGTTTGTAAAGTCTTTAGAGTGTGTCATGATTGGACAACTAATACAGAAAGTGTTTTAGTTCATTTAAAGTCTGTTTCCCCAGTAAATAGCTTGCAAGACAACCCTGTACCTATTTCATCTTGTACTTTAAACCCAACATTCTTTTTAAGGATGGAAGAGATGAAATTGACTCAAAGAGGTTTAATTTATTGTATTTCACAATAAGGAAATATAAAATAAAACTAGGTAAAATTCTTTAGCCATTCTTTCCATCTTTACCAAAGCTGCAGAAGCAATATCATGGTTCAACTTTTCATCCAAGAATATTTACCAAACATCATTACTCATTAAGATTGCAGTTCAGGACAGGCCACTTGCCTCAGCAGGCAGAGTTCTCACCTCCCATGCTGGGAACCCATGTTTGATTCTTGGTGCCTGCCCATGAGAAAATAGATTGTAGTTCAGTGGTAGCAAAACAAGTCTACATTCTTACATAGTTTATAAACTTGTTGTAAAAGATAAACTCAATACAATACATATTTAAAGAGATTTTAAAGAGATGAAACAATTAAACAATGTGGTATGACTGTTTGTCATAGAAACATCTTTAAAATGGATGTTTTCCCTAGTTTGATTTTGGCAGATGATCTACTTAAAAAATTTCCAATTTTACTTTTCTGAGAAATGGTTTTAAAAAAGCAAACTCAATAGGATTAATGTTTAAATACATTAATTAGTTTTACAATAGTATCATACAAATTATGTAAACTGAGTTACAGTTACAAAAATAACATTATTCATTAGCTTGACACATGTTTAAAGTATTATATTCAAGCACCTACAATTTCATCCCATTTTAAATCAACAAATAATCATCCTGAACATTAATACTTTCCCAATATATCAGCCATCAGAATAGCCTGCAATAGAGGCAGAATTGGTTGGCACTGGGCTAAAATACAGATTCTATTGTCCCATTCCACTTTCTGTAGGTAAAGTACTGGCCCCAGGTGATTCTAATGCAGCTTAGTTTGCAGTTCACATTGCAACCAACTAGTCCCAATCATAATTTTCTTTTCATATCCAGAGAAGCAGTTATTTTTTGGTATAAATCTTATAACTTCTCCTTCAGGTTTTTTTTTTGTCATGGACAGGCTCAGGGAATCAAACCTGCATCTCCAGCTTGGCAGGTGAGAATTCTTGCTACTAAGCCACAGTTGCACAATCCTGTCCTTCAATTTGTAGTCATAAATAAGTCTTCTTTCACCAATTTCTGACCTAGTTTGTGTTACATGAGATTTGATCACAAGAATTTATAGGACCATTTCCTCTTATCTCAGCCTAGAGCAAAAAGTTCAATTCAGGATAAATATGTAATTTCACATAACTATGTATGCATTCAATAAAAATGTAGTAAGACACTATTATGCTTCAGGTACTGTTCTAGACACTTGGGATAGATATATAAGGGATATAGCAGATAAACAAACAAACTCCTGCCTGGATAAAATGCATGTTTTTATTCCATTGTGTATTAAACATAAAGATTGATCATATTCTGGGCCATAAAACAAGTCACAAAAATACAAAGTAATTAAATCATATGAGTATGTTTTCTAATCATGATGTAATCAAATTGGAGGTAAAAAGGATTCAAATATTTAGAAAATTCTAAGTATGTTGAACTAAATAGCACACTTCTAAATAATGCATGTCTCAAAGAAATCAAAGGAAATCTAGAAAGTACATTGAACTGAATGAAAATGTGTTAAAATTTGTGAGAAACAGCTAAAGCAATGCTCACAAGGAAATACAACACCTATATTAGAAAAGACAGAAGTTCTCAAATCAATTGTATCAACTTCCTCCACAAGACACTAAAAAAGAAGAGCAAAATTAAATCCTCCACAGAAGAAAGGAAATAATAAAGATTGGAGTAGAAACCAATGAAATAAAAAATAATAGAGGAAGCCAAGGAAACCAAAATCTAGGTCTTTGATAAAACAATAAAATGGATAGGACTTTAGCCATATTAGTAAAAAGGAAAAGGGAGAGATAAGAAGAGAAGGGAAAGGACAGGGAGCAAGAAGAGAGGAAAAAAGGGAGAAGGAGAAGGAGAGAGTTGATGCAAATTATCCATATCAGAAATGAAAAAGCATAAAAAATAATGTACAATTTTATGTCAAATCAGAAAACTGAGATGAAATGGACAAATTCCTTGAAAAAATAAACTAACCGCACTCTCTCAAGAAGAAAGAGATTACTTGACTAACTCTATGTATATTAAAGAAATCTAATTTGTAGCTATGAGAGAGCTTTATTCAAAGAAAACTCAGGTCCAGTTAGCTTCATGAGTTAATTCTCCCAAACACTTAAGGAAGAAAGAATTCCATTTCTACCCAATGTTGCCCAGAAATCTGAAGGGAGATAGTGTTTTACAACACATTCTAGGAGTCCAGAGTATTCTGATTCCAAAGCTACACAAAGGCATTACAGGTAAAGAAAACTCCAAACAAACATTCCTCATAAGAATAGATGTAAAAACCAACAACATTTTATGAAATCAAATCTAGCAATATATAAAAAGGATAATTCATTATGACCAAGTGGGGTTTATCCAATGAATGAATGGTTAGTTTAATAAGTTTAAAGAAAATATCATGTCATGGAATAAACAGGAGACATTATGGAATGTCCTTTCAATGGAATTCTAGTGCCTCCAAGGATTATCAGAATTTTTAGGGATATGTGACTTTTCTTTGACCAAGTTATATTTAACCAGTAGGAAAAAATATACATGTATTCAATAGGCTATCCCTCACTTTAAAAAATATATATGTAGGATATTTGTACAAAAATTAAAAGAGTTGTGGCTCTAAAGAATATTTAAGTGAATTATATTATAGATGGGAGACAGTAAAGGAGATAAGAGTGCCTATACTTCACTCTGGTAAAATGAGAACAATATATAAGCAGGGTAATTCAGTATGATAGAATGGGATTTATCACAGGAACATAGTTGGTTTATGCATACATAATATAATGCTTAGGGTAATGATAAAAATGTATACAAAATATATGCTCAAAAAACACTGCAGATTAATGAAAATAGAATTCAAAAATATTCAAACAACCCTCAGAAAGGTAGGGAAAGAAAACAGAAGTGAAAAAGAGAGAGAACAACAGAAAAAATAAAATAAAATAGCAAACTTAAGCCCTAGATAACAAAAAGAACTCTCAAATATCAATGGAAAACAATCAATCAAATTAGAAAATGGGCAACAGACATTTCATCAATGAAGATGTACAGATATCAAATAAACTCATAAAAAATGTTCAAAATCATTAGCCTTCAGGGAAATACAAATTAAAGCCACAGTGAGATATTATCACACACCTATCAGAAAGAGTAAAATAAAAAATAATTACAACACCAAATGCTGGAAAGGATGTGAAGGAATTGGATCACTCATACACTGCCGATAGGAATGTAAAATGGTAAAGCTACTCTAGAAAAACATTTGGCAGTTTCATAAAAATTAAACATGCTATTACCATATAACCCAGCAGTTGATCTCCTGGGCATCTATCCCAGAGAAATGAAAACTTAATGTTCACAAGAAAAACTTGTACATGAATGTTTAAAGCATGACATTTGTAAGAGTTCAAAACTAGAAACAGCCAGATGTCTTCAACAAATGCATGGTTAAACAAACTATTAAAATCACACCATGGAACACTACAGAGTAATAAAAAAGAGTGAACTATTGATACAGGCAACAAGCTATAGAATCTCCAGATAATTAGTAAAGTGAAAAAAGCCAATCACAGATGGTTACCTGTGATATGATTGTAGTTATTTAACATTCTTGAAACAACAAAATTATAAAATGGATAACAATAAATGGTTCTGGCTAAAAAATGGCTATTAAGATTCCTTGTGGTGATGGATATGTTCTTAATGTCAATTGTATCAATGTCACAATCCTGGTTATCATACTCTTTTAGAGTTCTGTAAAATTATGTTACTGGGGGAAATTGGGTAAAGCATATACAGGATCTCTCTGCATCATTTCTTATAACTTCATGTGAATCTGTAATTGTCTCAATATAAAATTTTAATTAAAACACATTACCATCTACAATAGCTTTAAAAATATATTAAAATACATAGGGATGAAGTAGACAAAAAATCTGTACTTTTGCTATGAGAAATGATAGAAAACTTGAATAAATGGAGAGATACACTGTGTGTATGAATCAAAAGATTCAATGTAAATAAAATGTCAATTCTCCAACAAAATGAATTATAGATTCAATGTCAATCAGAAATTGACAAGCTGATTCTTAAATTCATATGGAAATGTGAAGAATTTAAGAATGGCAAAAAGAATTTTAAAAAGAGGAATAAAGCTTGAGGACTTTAAGGCTTATGACAAGGGAACATTAATTGAGACAGTGTAGCATTGTGTACATATGGACAAAAAGATAATTGGAACTGAAGAGTCCAGAAATAGACCTGCACTCAAACAATTAATTCTGAACAAAAGTGAAAAGGCAATCCAGAGGAGAAAAGATAGAATTTTCAACAAGTGTTGTGGGAACAATTGGATATATTTATGCAAAAAAAAAAAAAAAGAAAAGAAGCAAACAAAAATCCAACTTCAATCCATACCTTTGGATAAAAAATACCTTTTACCAAAAAATGGATCACAGACCTAAAGGTAAAATCTAAAACTATAAAACTTCTAAATGAATACATAGGAGTAAATCTTAGAAATCCAGGGTTAAGCAATGATTTCTTATATTTGACACCAAAGCATGGTCATATCAAATTAATATCTATTTATCTATTTATCTTCAACTTTATTGTCCCTACTGTGGCCTACACTATCATTATCATTTGCCCAGGCTAGTATTTATTTTTGGTCCCTCCTGATTTTATCCCTGCTCCCTCCAGTTTTTATCCCCATCCCATTTTCACAAAAGTGAGAATGATCTTTTTAAAATTAACTTATTAATTTATTTATTTTACTTTAAAGCTTTAACACATAAAAGTAATTAACCCAGTTGGTCAAACTGATGAGGGGGAAAGAGAGAGAGAGAGAGAAAGAGAGGCAGAAAGAGAGAGAGACAAAGAGAGGGAGAGAGAAAGGAATAGAGAGAGAGGGAGAGAGACAGAGAGAGGCACACACAGAAAGAGAGACTGAGAGAGAGAGACAGAGTGATGGAGAGAGGGAGATAGAGAGACAGAGACAAAGAGAGAAAGAGAGAGAGAGGAAGGAAGACAGAAAGAGAGAGACAGTGAGAGTGGTCTTTTAAAGCATGTATTTTGACCATATCATTTCTCTGCTTAAAATTCTTTCATGTTTCCACACTCCTTAAGATAAATTATAAAATCCTTAACATGGCCTTCAAAAGCCCTGTGTCATCTAGTCCCCACCTAGTTTCCAGCTTTATTTTGTACTATTCATATCCCTACCTCAATCTGCTCCAGCCACACTTGCCCATCAGTTCCACTGATATGCCAAACTCTTGTAATAAGGCATCCATGTCTGTAGTCTCAAAGTAAATATTCCCTCTTCTCCCCTTCACAATTTAACTGGCTAACCCATAACTCATCTTTCAGCTCTCAGCATAAATGTAGAGAAGTTTTCTATGACTCCCAATCTAAGTTTATACCCCAGAGCCTTCATACTTTCTGTTTCCTCTGCCAGGGAAGCTCCTTTCCCATATCTTTATATGACTCACTCCATAGTATCATTTAGGAAGCTACTCTCACATCATCTTCTCAGAAAGAACTGTTATAACCAGTTGCTTAAGATACCCCCCATGATAACTGATTAACATCTTATCTTGCTTTATGTCCTTATCAAATCTGAAATCATATTCTTTAATTATTTGTTTACTTATTTATAGTCTTTCTTTTTCAGCAAAATATACAGTTACCAAGGGAAAGGAATTTTTCTTCTTCACTACTCTGTCAACATTGACACATAATATTCCTCAAGCATCTGTTGTATAAATTTAGAATTTCAATTTGGAAAGCAAGAGAGATAGATAAAACCAATAAGTATAATATAAAGAGATATGGAAAATGAATGAACAGCAGAAAGGTTGGGTGATGGTCTCTGCTTTGGTGATCCAGCAGGGATCCTCACACAGGAGGAAGCAATTGAGTCAGAGATACAATAGATAGAGGGCCTACATGTTCAAGAATAAAGATCAGCAGGAGAAGGCAGTCCAAAGGAACTCTGAATGCTAGAGAAAAACCATTGCAGAGGGTTGACATGAGAGAGTGCACAGCACAAATGAAACAAATAAGATGGTAGAAGTTAATAGCCTTCAGAAGCATTATTTAGTAGCAATTCTGATTTCCCTCACCATATTCACTTAACCAGCCATATTTTTGAAATTGCATGTATGTATTTTTAAAACTACATGTCTATAATACAAAAGGAAAAAAGTTAGTTTTGGTAAAAACAGTTTATTTAAGGAACAATGATTTTTAAACTGCAGAATAAATAGAAAAGAACAGAAGAGGCAATTTGGAGTCATTTTATTCCTCCTCTTTTATGTTTTGGAAGTTTGGAAACTTATTTCTTTCCTCCCCTTTCCCTTCCTTTTATTCTCCGCTATTGACTCTTCCTTTGGGCAACAGTACATCAAGAGTCCTTCCAAATTCAAAGTTGGTTACTTGAGTTGCCCTTTTCTATTGTTGAAAATTCCTGCCTTAATTCTATTTGAATTTATTCACCACAAGTCAATCTAAATTCAACAAATGGAAGAACAAACTGTTCTCCAACTTGTTTAGCACAAATGTTTAACATTGCTAAAAGTCCATATTGTTTAGGAATATATACATATAAGGAAATCAATACTGGCTGTAATGGAGGGGGAGAGGGGCAAGTTGCTCTTAAGAAAAACTTTTTTTTCTCTCACCTGAGCCAATGGCTCATGTACAGTCCCATGCATTTGAGAAGCTTGGCTGATTCTCTTCCTGCCCTGCCACTTATTCACAGGGTGTGCATAGCACATCAGATTTTTCATTTGTCAATTGATTGCCTGAATTAAGATTATTCTAAATCTCTTATGGACTAATTTCCTGTGAGTTTTCACATTCCACCAGGGAAGAAGAACATAAAAGGCCCCAAAGGAAAGTTTGGGGGTTCATAAAGGGCATGGGATGTTTTGGGTTTTCTTATTTGTATTTATCTTTACTTTTTGGACTAGTGAAAATGTTCTAAAATTCATTGTAGCGAGTAATGTAAAACTAAGCAATGATACTGTGAGCCACTGATTATACAATTTGGATGA
The DNA here is from genome assembly GCA_004026745.1 of Myrmecophaga tridactyla. NCBI lineage: Eukaryota > Metazoa > Chordata > Mammalia > Pilosa > Myrmecophagidae > Myrmecophaga > Myrmecophaga tridactyla. Next base: position 713 of record PVIY010038152.1, on the reverse strand, counting down.
TTGTATGGTATGTGAATATATCTCAATTGAATTGCATTTTCTCAAAAAAAGGACCCAAAGGGCATTAGGTAGGCTGCCTGTGTTGAGGGAGAATTTCAGAGCAGGTGACCATGAAGACCTTTTCAAGGTGGGACCTGGGTGAGCTCTTACTTAGCAGTGAAAGCACTTCTGGACCTAAGCATGGTGGAGAGACAACAGTGGAGATTGAGCCCCAATCTCCTTGGACAAGAAATCTTGGAATTATATAATCACAGGGTTTTGAAGCTGGAAGTGGAGGGTGATGTCTCCAACAGCATTAGGGCTCATTTTGCAGTGAGGGAAACTGAGGCCCAGAAAGGGACCATGCCTAACTCTAAGGTGCACTGAAAGAGCCAGGAGTAAAACTTGGATCTTCTGATCTCTCCACCACACCTCACTGGAGGAAAAACAGTCCTCTCTTGGGTTTCTAGAAGCTGGAGGAGGCAGGTGGGGTAGTGGCTGGGGAAGGAAGTGTCAGATAGAGGTCTAAAGCTCAGACTAAATCCTTGCCACTCAAAGTCTGGTTGAGATCCAGTAGCCTGGGCATCACCTGGGAGCTTGTCAGAGGTGCAGAATCTCAGACCACCCCAGAACTACAGGATCAGAATCTGCATTTCAACAACTACCTAAGTGATTCATTTGCAGGTTAAAACTGAGAAGCACTGAGCTGAAGCACCCTCCTTTGGAGAGATGGG